>CM077172.1:0-2500 GCA_039654105.1 Coreius guichenoti | reverse complement strand
GTTAGGGTTAGGGTTAGGGTTAGGGTTAGGGTTAGGGTTAGGGTTAGGGTTAGGGTTAGGGTTAGGGTTAGGGTTAGGGTTAGGGTTAGGGTTAGGGTTAGGGTTAGGGTTAGGGTTAGGGTTAGGGTTAGGGTTAGGGTTAGGGTTAGGGTTAGGGTTAGGGTTAGGGTTAGGGTTAGGGTTAGGGTTAGGGTTAGGGTTAGGGTTAGGGTTAGGGTTAGGGTTAGGGTTAGGGTTAGGGTTAGGGTTAGGGTTAGGGTTAGGGTTAGGGTTAGGGTTAGGGTTAGGGTTAGGGTTAGGGTTAGGGTTAGGGTTAGGGTTAGGGTTAGGGTTAGGGTTAGGGTTAGGGTTAGGGTTAGGGTTAGGGTTAGGGTTAGGGTTAGGGTTAGGGTTAGGGTTAGGGTTAGGGTTAGGGTTAGGGTTAGGGTTAGGGTTAGGGTTAGGGTTAGGGTTAGGGTTAGGGTTAGGGTTAGGGTTAGGGTTAGGGTTAGGGTTAGGGTTAGGGTTAGGGTTAGGGTTAGGGTTAGGGTTAGGGTTAGGGTTAGGGTTAGGGTTAGGGTTAGGGTTAGGGTTAGGGTTAGGGTTAGGTTAGGGTTAGGGTTAGGGT
This sequence comes from Coreius guichenoti, assembly GCA_039654105.1. Classification (NCBI taxonomy): domain Eukaryota; kingdom Metazoa; phylum Chordata; class Actinopteri; order Cypriniformes; family Gobionidae; genus Coreius; species Coreius guichenoti. The sequence goes on along the minus strand of CM077172.1, from coordinate 1,893 downwards.
TAGGGTTAGGGTTAGGGTTAGGGTTAGGGTTAGGGTTAGGGTTAGGGTTAGGGTTAGGGTTAGGGTTAGGGTTAGGGTTAGGGTTAGGGTTAGGGTTAGGGTTAGGGTTAGGGTTAGGGTTAGGGTTAGGGTTAGGGTTAGGGTTAGGGTTAGGGTTAGGGTTAGGGTTAGGGTTAGGGTTAGGGTTAGGGTTAGGGTTAGGGTTAGGGTTAGGGTTAGGGTTAGGGTTAGGGTTAGGGTTAGGGTTAGGGTTAGGGTTAGGGTTAGGGTTAGGGTTAGGGTTAGGGTTAGGGTTAGGGTTAGGGTTAGGGTTAGGGTTAGGGTTAGGGTTAGGGTTAGGGTTAGGGTTAGGGTTAGGGTTAGGGTTAGGGTTAGGGTTAGGGTTAGGGTTAGGGTTAGGGTTAGGGTTAGGGTTAGGGTTAGGGTTAGGGTTAGGGTTAGGGTTAGGGTTAGGGTTAGGGTTAGGGTTAGGGTTAGGGTTAGGGTTAGGGTTAGGGTTAGGGTTAGGGTTAGGGTTAGGGTTAGGGTTAGGGTTAGGGTTAGGGTTAGGGTTAGGGTTAGGGTTAGGGTTAGGGTTAGGGTTAGGGTTAGGGTTAGGGTTAGGGTTAGGGTTAGGGTTAGGGTTAGGGTTAGGGTTAGGGTTAGGGTTAGGGTTAGGGTTAGGGTTAGGGTTAGGGTTAGGGTTAGGGTTAGGGTTAGGGTTAGGGTTAGGGTTAGGGTTAGGGTTAGGGTTAGGGTTAGGGTTAGGGTTAGGGTTAGGGTTAGGGTTAGGGTTAGGGTTAGGGTTAGGGTTAGGGTTAGGGTTAGGGTTAGGGTTAGGGTTAGGGTTAGGGTTAGGGTTAGGGTTAGGGTTAGGGTTAGGGTTAGGGTTAGGGTTAGGGTTAGGGTTAGGGTTAGGGTTAGGGTTAGGGTTAGGGTTAGGTTAGGGTTAGGGTTAGGGTTAGGGTTAGGGTTAGGGTTAGGGTTAGGGTTAGGGTTAGGGTTAGGGTTAGGGTTAGGGTTAGGGTTAGGGTTAGGGTTAGGGTTAGGGTTAGGGTTAGGGTTAGGGTTAGGGTTAGGGTTAGGGTTAGGGTTAGGGTTAGGGTTAGGGTTAGGGTTAGGGTTAGGGTTAGGGTTAGGGTTAGGGTTAGGGTTAGGGTTAGGGTTAGGGTTAGGGTTAGGGTTAGGTTAGGGTTAGGGTTAGGGTTAGGGTTAGGGTTAGGGTTAGGGTTAGGGTTAGGGTTAGGGTTAGGGTTAGGGTTAGGGTTAGGGTTAGGGTTAGGGTTAGGGTTAGGGTTAGGGTTAGGGTTAGGGTTAGGGTTAGGGTTAGGGTTAGGGTTAGGGTTAGGGTTAGGGTTAGGGTTAGGGTTAGGGTTAGGGTTAGGGTTAGGGTTAGGGTTAGGGTTAGGGTTAGGGTTAGGGTTAGGGTTAGGGTTAGGGTTAGGGTTAGGGTTAGGGTTAGGGTTAGGGTTAGGGTTAGGGTTAGGGTTAGGGTTAGGGTTAGGGTTAGGGTTAGGGTTAGGGTTAGGGTTAGGGTTAGGGTTAGGGTTAGGGTTAGGGTTAGGGTTAGGGTTAGGGTTAGGGTTAGGGTTAGGTTAGGGTTAGGGTTAGGGTTAGGGTTAGGTTAGGGTTAGGGTTAGGGTTAGGGTTAGGGTTAGGGTTAGGGTTAGGGTTAGGGTTAGGGTTAGGTTAGGGTTAGGGTTAGGGTTAGGGTTAGGGTTAGGGTTAGGGTTAGGGTTAGGGTTAGGGTTAGGGTTAGGGTTAGGTTAGGGTTAGGGTTAGGGTTAGGGTTAGGGTTAGGGTTAGGTTAGGTTAGGGTTAGGGTTAGGGTTAGGGTTAGGGTTAGGGTTAGGGTTAGGGTTAGGGTTAGGGTTAGGGTTAGGGTTAGGGTTAGGGTTAGGTTAGGGTTAGGTT
>CM077171.1:47571640-47631640 GCA_039654105.1 Coreius guichenoti | reverse complement strand
AACCCTAACCCTAACCCTAACCCTAACCCTAACCCTAACCCTAACCCTAACCCTAACCCTAACCTAACCCTAACCCTAACCCTAACCCTAACCCTAACCTAACCCTAACCCTAACCCTAACCCTAACCCTAACCCTAACCCTAACCCTAACCCTAACCCTAACCCTAACCCTAACCCTAACCCTAACCTAACCCTAACCTAACCCTAACCCTAACCTAACCCTAACCTAACCCTAACCCTAACCCTAACCCTAACCTAACCCTAACCCTAACCCTAACCTAACCCTAACCCTAACCCTAACCCTAACCCTAACCCTAACCCTAACCCTAACCCTAACCCTAACCCTAACCCTAACCCTAACCCTAACCCTAACCCTAACCCTAACCCTAACCCTAACCCTAACCCTAACTAACCCTAACCCTAACCCTAACCCTACCCTAACCCTAACCCTAACCTAACCCTAACCCTAACCCTAACCCTAACCCTAACCCTAACCCTAACCCTAACCCTAACCCTAACCCTAACCCTAACAACCCTAACCTAACCCTAACCTAACCCTAACCCTAACCCTAACCTAACCCTAACCCTAACCTAACCTAACCCTAACCCTAACCCTAACCCTAACCCTAACCCTAACCCTAACCTAACCCTAACCCTAACCCTAACCCTAACCCTAACCCTAACCCTAACCCTAACCCTAACCTAACCTAACCTAACCCTAACCCTAACCCTAACCCTAACCTAACCTAACCCTAACCCTAACCCTAACCCTAACCCTAACCCTAACCCTAACCCTAACCTAACCCTAACCCTAACCCTAACCCTAACCCTAACCCTAACCCTAACCTAACCTAACCTAACCTAACTCTAACCCTAACCCTAACCTAACCTAACCTAACCCTAACCTAACCCTAACCCTAACCCTAACCCTAACCCTAACCCTAACCCTAACCCTAACCCTAACCCTAACCCTAACCCTAACCCTAACCTAACCTAACCCTAACCTAACCCTAACCCTAACCCTAACCCTAACCCTAACCCTAACCCTAACCTAACCTAACCTAACCTAACCCTAACCCTAACCCTAACCCTAACCCTAACCCTAACCCTAACCCTAACCCTAACCCTAACCCTAACCCTAACCTAACCCTAACCCTAACCCTAACCCTAACCCTAACCCTAACCCTAACCCTAACCCTAACCCTAACCCTAACCCTAACCCTAACCCTAACCCTAACCCTAACCCTAACCCTAACCCTAACCTAACCTAACCCTAACTAACCCTAACCCTAACCCTAACCCTAACCCTAACCCTAACCCTAACCTAACCCTAACCCTAACCCTAACCTAACCTAACCCTAACCCTAACCCTAACCTAACCCTAACCCTAACCCTAACCCTAACCCTAACCTAACCCTAACCTAACCCTAACCCTAACCCTAACCCTAACCCTAACCCTAACCCTAACCCTAACCTAACCCTAACTAACCCTAACCCTAACCCTAACCCTAACCCTAACCCTAACCCTAACCCTAACCCTAAACCCTAACCCCTAACCCTAACTCACCCCTGGACATCTGACCCTTCTCTACACCTAACCCTACCCACCACAACCACCTGGGCATCACCCCTGGGCATCTAACCCCTTTCTATACCTAAAACCTACCCATTGTAGCCTTACTCTTATATTTTCATCTTTTTACTGTCTATGGCAGACAGGCTGACCTCTTGACCTTCCAGTGTTCAGGGGGGATTTTAAGACCTAAAAACTAAACACAGGTCATATTAAAACTTGGGGCTAGATACCTATGACCTTAACAGAAATTAACAAAAATATGACGGCCTACCAGACCCTTTGGGGTCTCCTCCAGGGGCCGCGCCGTCCTTGAACCTACCTACACACTTATTAGGAGGTCTTAATACTTTTAAACACTAGATGTCACTGGTCTACCAGAATATGGGTCTCTCCAAGTATTCACATATGGTTGTACACAAATGGAGAGAAAAAAATAAATAAATAAATATATAGATAGATAGATAAATAAATAAATAAATAAACAAACAAATAAATAAATAAATGAACACATACGTAACTACATAAATAAAATCATCTCCAAAAAAAGCAATTATAGAGCAAAGGAGAGTTTGGGGCGGGATCCTTCCTGATCCCACACTGTTTCAAAGCGGTCAGTGGAACGGATGGACAGTGCACAACCGTCTTCAGGTCCTCCGGGACCTGTTGATTGGACTTACATAAATCCTACCCATCTCACCCCTGGACATCTGACCCCTCTCTACACCTAACCCTACCCATCTCACCCCTGGACATCTGACCCCTCTCTACACCTAACCCTACCCATCTCACTCCTGGACATCTAACCCCTCTCTATACCTAAACCTACCCATTGTAGCCTTACTCTTATATTTTCATCTTTTTACTGTCTATGGCAGACAGGCTGACCTCTTGACCTTCCAGTGTTCAGGGGGGATTTTAAGACCTAAAAACTAAACACAGGTCATATTAAAACTTGGGGCTAGATACCTATGACCTTAACAGAAATTAACAAAAATATGACGGCCTGAAAACTGCAAAACTCAACCCTAATATGGGGGCTCAACACCATAACTCGTCACCTGGTGGCGCTGGAGTCCCACCCAAGTCAAACACAAGTCCCACCCACCCAAGTCCAACCCAAGTCAAACACAAGTCCCACCCACCTAAGTCCCACCCACCTAAGTCCCACCCACCCAAACACAAGTCCCACCCACCCCAGTCCCACCCAAGTCAAACACAAGTCCCACCCACCCAAGTCCAACCCAAGTCAAACACAAGTCCCACCCACCCAAGTCCAACCCAAGTCAAACACAAGTCCCACCCAAGTCAAACACAAGTCCCACCCACCCAAGTCCAACCCAAGTCAAACACAAGTCCCACCCACCCAAGTCCAACCCAAGTCAAACACAAGTCTCACCCACCCAAGTCCAACCCAAGTCAAACACAAGTCCCACCCACCCAAGTCCAACCCAAGTCAAACACAAGTCCCACCCAAGTCAAACACAAGTCCCACCCACCCAAGTCCAACCCAAGTCAAACACAAGTCCCACCCACCCAAGTCCAACACAAGTCAAACACAAGTCCCACCCACTCAAGTCCCACCCAACTCAAACACAAGTCCCACCCACCCAAGTCAAACACAAGTCCCACCCACCCAAGTCCCACCCAACTCAAACACAAATCCCACCCAAGTCCCACCCAACTCAAACACAAGTCCCACCCACCCAAGTCAGAAATCCCACCCACCCAAGTCCTATATATGGGGGGGCTCAACACAATAACTCGACAAGGAGAGGAGCTAGAGGGATGGGACCACGCCCAATCGACTGGGCGTGGCCTAATTAGTATAAATACGAAGTCTCCGCCCCCTAGGACCAAAGGGAGTGGACATATGTGAGGGGGCTCAACACGCTAACTCGACAAGGGGAGGAGCTAGAGACATGGGACCACGCCCAATCGACTGGGCGTGACCTAATTAGGATAAGTACGAAGTCTCCGCCCCCTAAGACCAAAGGGGGCGGAGATATGGGGGGGCTCAACACCATAACTCGAAAAGGGGAGGAGCTAGAGACATGGGACCATGCCCAATCGTCTGGGCGTGGCCTAATTAGTATAAATACAAAGTCTCCGCCCCCTAGGACCAAAGGGGGCGGATATATGGGGGGGGGGCTCAACTGGGGGGGGGCTCAAGTTCGCAAATAACCCTATTACCTAACCCTAACCCTAACCCTAACCCTAACCCTAACCCTAACCTAACCTAACCCTAACCCTAACCCTAACCCTAACCCTAACCCTAACCCTAACCTAACCCTAACCTAACCCTAACCCTAACCTAACCTATCCTAACCCTAACCCTAACCCTAACCTAACCCTAACCTAACCCTAACCCTAACCCTAACCCTAACCCTAACCCTAACCATCTCACCCCTGGACATCTGACCCCTCTCTACACCTAACCCTACCCATCTCACCCCTGGACATCTGACCCCTCTCTACACCTAACCCTACCCATCTCACCCCTGGACATCTGACCCCTCTCTACACCTAACCCTACTCATCTCACCCCTGGACATCTGACCCCTCTCTACACCTAACCCTACCCATCTCACCCCTGGACATCTGACCCCTCTCTACATCTAACCCTACCCATCTCACCCCTGGACATCTGACCCCTCTCTACACCTAACCCTACCCATCACAACCACCTGGGCATCACCCCTGGGCATCTAACCCCTCTCTATACCTAAAACCTACCCATTGTAGCCTTACTCTTATATTTTCATCTTTTTACTGTCTATGGCAGACAGGCTGACCTCTTGACCTTCCAGTGTTCAGGGGGGATTTTAAGACCTAAAAACTAAACACAGGTCATATTAAAACTTGGGGCTAGATACCTATGACCTTAACAGAAATTAACAAAAATATGACGGCCTACCAGACCCTTTGGGGTCTCCTCCAGGGGCCGCGCCGTCCTTGAACCTACCTACACACTTATTAGGAGGTCTTAATACTTTTAAACACTAGATGTCACTGGTCTACCAGAATATGGGTCTCTCCAAGTATTCACATATGGTTGTACACAAATGGAGAGAAAAAAATAAATAAATAAATATATAGATAGATAGATAAATAAATAAATAAATAAACAAACAAATAAATAAATAAATGAACACATACGTAACTACATAAATAAAATCATCTCCAAAAAAAGCAATTATAGAGCAAAGGAGAGTTTGGGGCGGGATCCTTCCTGATCCCACACTGTTTCAAAGCGGTCAGTGGAACGGATGGACAGTGCACAACCGTCTTCAGGTCCTCCGGGACCTGTTGATTGGACTTACATAAATCCTAACCCACCCCAGTCAAACACAAGTCCCACCCACCCAAGTCATAAGTCCCACCCACCTAAGTCCCACCCAAGTCAAACACAAGTCCCACCCACCTAAGTCCCACCCACCCCAGTCCCACCCAAGTCAAACACAAGTCCCACCCATCCAAGTCCAACAAAAGTCAAACACAAGTCCCACCCACCCAAGTCCCACCCAACTCAAACACAAGTCCCAACCACCCAAGTCCCACACAAGTCCCACCCACCCAAGTCCCACCCAACTCAAACACAAGTCCCACCCACCCAAGTCATAAGTCCCACCCACCTAAGTCCCACCCACCCCAAACACAAGTCCCACCCACCTAAGTCCCACCCACCCCAAACACAAGTCCCACCCACCCCAGTCCCACCCAAGTCAAACACAAGTCCCACCCACCCAAATCCCACCCAACTCAAACACAAGTCCCACCCACCTAAGTCCCACCCAAGTCAAACACAAGTCCCACCCACCCAAGTCCCACCCAAGTCAAACACAAGTCCCACCCACCCAAGTCCAACCCAAGTCAAACACAAGTCCCACCCACCCAAGTCCAACCCAAGTCAAACACAAGTCCCACCCACCCAAATCCCACCCAAGTCAAACACAAGTCCCACCCATCCAAGTCCAACCCAAGTCAAACACAAGTCCCACCCACCCAAGTCCCACCCAACTCAAACACAAGTCCCAACCACCCAAGTCCCACACAAGTCCCACCCACCCAAGTCCCACCCAACTCAAACACAAGTCCCACCCACCCAAGTCATAAGTCCCACCCACCTAAGTCCCACCCACCCCAAACACAAGTCCCACCCACCTAAGTCCCACCCACCCCAAACACAAGTCCCACCCACCTAAGTCCCACCCACCCCAAACACAAGTCCCACCCACCCCAGTCCCACCCAAGTCAAACACAAGTCCCACCCACCCAAATCCCACCCAACTCAAACACAAGTCCCACCCACCTAAGTCCCACCCAAGTCAAACACAAGTCCCGCCCAAGTCAAACACAAGTCCCACCCACCCAAGTCCCACCCAAGTCAAACACAAGTCCCACCCACCCAAGTCCAACCCAAGTCAAACACAAGTCCCACCCACCCCAGTCCCACCCAAGTCAAACACAAGTCCCACCCACCCAAATCCCACCCAACTCAAACACAAGTCCCACCCACCTAAGTCCCACCCAAGTCAAACACAAGTCCCACCCACCCCAGTCCCACCCACCCCAAACACAAGTCCCACCCACCCCAGTCCCACCCAACTCAAACACAAGTCCCACCCACCTAAGTCCCACCCAAGTCAAACACAAGTCCCACCCACCCAAGTCCCACCCAAGTCAAACACAAGTCCCACCCACCCAAGTCCAACCCAAGTCAAACACAAGTCCCACCCACCCAAGTCCAACCCAAGTCAAACACAAGTCCCACCCACCCAAGTCCAACCCAAGTCAAACACAAGTCCCACCCACCCAAGTCCCACCCAAGTCAAACACAAGTCCCGCCCACCCAAGTCAAACACAAGTCCCACCCACCCAAATCCCACCCAAGTCAAACACAAGTCCCACCCACCCAAGTCCCACCCAACTCAAACACAAGTCCCACCCACCCAAGTCATAAGTCCCACCCACCCAAGTCCTATATATGAGGGGGTGACAACACCATAACTCGAAAAGGGGAGGAGCTTGAGGGGTGACAAAAGAGGGGGGTGACACATTCGCATTTAGCCCTATATCCCTAACCCTAACCCTCCCCTAACCCTAACGAAACTGCTGGTTTACTTTTATTTGTGTACACTCACAATAAAAACAAAATATTGTGCTTTAATTTGTAAAACATTTCCTTTAACTTGTGGAGCGCGTCAGTCAGTGTAGCCTACATTTGTTTTTCTTTCGGTTTGTTAATGTGTTAATTACGTTTTGTTAATTACGCATGAAAAAAAGTGAAACATATTTTGTGGAAGCCTATTTATTTTATTCATATATATATATATAAAATCACATCAATTTCACACGTCTAGTACAATTATGTGGTTTTGTTTCATTAATACAGTGTATAATTTTTTTTTCTTGATTTACCCCAAAAGAATGGAAGTGAAATGTGACAACATGCCCCATAGGTAACAAGACCATATGACAGCTTAAAATGTTATCTTATCTAATCAAAAAAAATATCCAAGACAAACTAAAATATTTTGCCAATAAAATACAATTTTTTTCATATAAAATAATTGCATTTTTTTATTAATTAAAACAACAAACACACTGCAAAACACATACAGCATAGTTCATAATAATTAATAATTTCTGAACATTGACTACTATTCATAAAAATATAGAATAGAATAGCATAATTCTAATAGGGGCACATTATAACGCAGTTACAACATGCCCCACCTGCACAACTGGGATTTAGTGTCTTCTGCTGGTTAAGTATTAAAGAACTATCGCAACTGTTAAATTACAGATATAAGATTAAAATAATATCAGATTTGTCTAATTTTAAATAAACACAAAAAACAGAAATGAAAAATTAACTTAAGAAATTTTACTTTTGCTATGGTTAAATGTTCAGTGATTTCTTCCGAAGATTTTTGAATTTTGGCACAGTTTTTTCTCTATATACTGTTGATATGGCAACAACTAAACATACTAAGTTTGGTCATGATGTGTGGAAAGTTTTAAAGTGAAACCCCGCGTTACTTTCTGCCCCGCTCTGTCAGGAAAAATAACTATTATTAGGGAAAATAACTATTATCAGGATAATAATAATAATTATTATTGCTACTGCTTATAAATTTCCAAATATCTGCAGTACTCCGACTCTGCCACAAGAGAAAGTGCGTACGTCTGCACAGACCCTGACGTGGTGGTAAGCACTTTTCCACGTCAAAGACCATTTTTATAAATATGAACTTTGCCGTGGATTTTAGCGTACGCACACTCTAAGATCAAATCTGTGCGTACGCACGTTTTATAAATGAGGCCCCAGGTCTCCTATGGTCCGCTCCAGGTCTCCTATGGTCCGCTCTAGGTCTCCTAGGGTCCGCTCCAGGTCTTCTAGGGTCCGCACGAGGCCGCTCCCGCCCCCCACGAGGCCACTCCAGCTCTCCTCGAACCCGCTCCAGCCCACGAGGCTGTCCCATTCCACTAGCCCTCCATACCACCCCTGAATTTCCCAAAGAAATTTTTTTGGGGGGGCTATACACCCGTGGGTGGGGCACATGTGGGTGGGGATCCGCCTTGGCATCCCACGGCTCCTGATCCGCCATGGCATCCCACGGCTCCTGATCCTCCATGGCATCCCACGGCTCCTGATCCACCATGGCCGCCCGAGACTCCTGACCCGCCATGGCCACCCGATTTCCTAGTCCCGCCCTGGAGACCTCTGTACCTGTCTGCACCTCCCCCGCACCTGCGTGTAGGTCTCCAGGGCGCCCACCCCCTCTCCCCAGTGTTACATCTAAGGCGCGAGGACGCGCCTACCGGGAGGGGGAGGTAATGTTACAAGCCATGCCTGTTCCAGACTCCATTTCCCAGGATCCTCCATTTCCTGGATTCCCTGCACCTGGTCTTTGTCATTAGCACTCCCTTTATATTGAACTCACTCCCAGCACTCCTGGTCCGTTCTTGATGTTGTTATGTTCCAGTTGGTTTGTGTTGTGTGTTCTGTTCCTGTTTAATCTCCTCATTTAAATAAACCTGTCTAATTTTGGAAGTCCTATTCAGTCTCTTCCCTGCCGCACCACAACTTGTAACACTCTGGTGCTCTTTGGTCATTTTCAACCGGAAAATTTTACATTTAAAAAAATGTTTTACTTGATCAGAATGGTACAAAACTTGCTGTGTGAACACACAAAGAAGAAAATTAGCACACTGGAAACTTTTGGTACTGCGGCCAAACAAAATCTGATTGAAAGCTTTTTTTTGAGATATCAACCTCAGATTTGGAACACAACTTGTTTAGATTTATGGCTTTGATTTTCTTGCAGTTTTAGAGTAAAACGTGTTTTTGAATATATATTTCATATAAAAATTTAAAATAGTAATTTTGTGAATTTTTCATAATAAACACAAGATTTTGTATCTTTAGGTTCACTTTTTTTAAACTTTTTTTCGTTCAGCAATAATCTGCCAAGAGTCGTCTTTAAAAAGTCCAAACGTAAGTCTGTGCTCTAAAGCATTTAAGATTTACCACAGTTTCAGTTTATGCTCAAGAAGTGAATAAATGGATTATAAATACAGCGTAAGTACCACAGAATCCCTGAAAAATACAAAATATTAAATAAAAAAAACATTATCGAACTAAAATATAGTACATTAATTTCATTGAAATAACAACTTTTTTGACCGACACGTGAAGAGCACCAGAGGGTTAAATGTGTGATTTTCTTTGTTTTGTGGAACATAAAACATGTGTGATTATGTAATAGAAGTAGTTCTTCTGCATTTGTCATGTGAATAAAGACATGTTTGGTTTGTTTCAGGTTGCTGCTGTCAAAGTGAAGGTAGTCCATGTCAGTTCTGCCACTGAAACTGTTGAAGTGAGGGCAGGCCCTGCTGAAATGCAGAGCTGTTATGTAGCAGATGGTAAGAAGATTCAGTTGGGAGTGTTAGTGAGTGGTCAGTCGTATGAGATCACCAATGTTTCCACCAGGGAGTCTGGTGGCGATTTGGACTTGACGACCAGCCGAGCTACAGAAGTTAAGGAGGTGGCAGCTCTGTCTGCTGAAGAAGACTTCAAGGTGTCCAGTTCAGTCTTGAAGCGTCATCTGGAGGAAGACAGACTTCTGGAGTTGCCATCCGATTTAGCACTTATTTTTGACTATGACTATATTGCATATTGTATGTAATGTTTCTGGCTTCACAGACTGAACAGAACTGAAATATTGATGGGACACCCAATATAAAACAGATGTGCTGTGCGTGAAAACACTGGGAATGAATTCATTGAACTGGCCTCATCTGTCGTCTCTGTTTCAGCTATCAGATCGATTGACAGCTGGAGGCTGATGGTCTTATCTTTCAAAAGTTTGCTCCATCAAGGCTTAGTTATAACATAATTATTTATCATTTTATAAACACTCATATTTTCAAATAATCGAGCACACGCATACATTTTGTTCGTAGTGTTCCCACTATATTAGGTGTCTGCAACTACTTTGTACTTGTGTCAAAAATATGAATTAAGAGTACTTCTGAAAATCCTTGTGAAAGCAAAAGATCAAGTGTAAGTAACCTGATATTTACTTAAAGTTCATTAGAAATGATCTTGTGTTGCTACTTATAGACAACTGAATGTTTACTGAAAGTCTGTTCATACAGAGGTTATATATATTGTTGTGTTTTTCGCTGTAACTCCTAAATCATCCCCATAACCTGTAACAATCATAAACTGTTCTCACCTGCAGGTTAAAGATGTCAGGCATTGTTTCAGGGCCCTCGTGGTGTCCTTAAACCAGCTCAATCCTGGGTTCGATTGCACTGGGCAGGTAGCTAATATTAATATCTAAACTACAACACAATAAAGATATTTCCTGGAAAAATCACTCTGAGACTTGTTTTGAAAGTTTTATCAAATCACTAAACAATGGTTTTGTTTTAGTCAAAAAAGTTTCAAAGTAATACAGACAATAATTCAAAAAGGTAAAAAAAACAGAAAAACGTGTAAGTCTGGACCCGAAGCGTGGCGCCGAAAAACAGTGAACAAAGCTTTTTATACTCGCACATATTATGGGGTGCGGCTTTAAGAAGCTATGGCTGTCATTATAATGCAGCAATTCCTTATAAGCTAAGCTACTGGCCTTGGACTATAGCAACTATAATATTTTCCAAGGTTAACACGAGTTTGCAAAAAGCACACATACATTTATTTCATCTTTCTTTGCATTGGACACTTGAGGGCTTAAAACCTCTGTTACCACCACATCTCACTTCATATAGCTGACAGTCTTTTTGACTTTCCCCTGTTTCAGGGACCCATAGCCCTGAGTTTGACACCAGAGCAAACAGTTAGAAACAGACTCAGCTCACTTCACCTCTAAACAAGAAGAATAGAAAACCTCAAACACATACAGAATGCAAACTTTGTTGCAAGGCAAGGATGAATTATACTGTTTCAAGAAATTCAAACTTCTCTTGCAAGTTAAATATTTCACAATTGGGACATTCAAATTGGCTTTCTAACATAAATCTTCTAACATTGTTTAATAACCTTTTATTCAATCTCTGCATTTGTCTGATGACTCATCATCTGCTTGCCCCGCCAGATCAGTCCTCCACTGGGAGGGTTAGCCCATGCGTGGTTTCTCCCTTCTTTTCTCCTTCTTAGCTTTTTGGATTTGCCTGGCGGGGTCTGTCTGGAGTCGTTCAACTAGAAGATTGTCCATAAACAATTCATTTTTATCTGGCACATTTGTTACACTTAAATCCTTTAGGAGAGATCTTGTTTCTGGGAATTCATCAGAAGAATTCAAGTTCATTTGGGGCCTGCACAACAATATATAGTAAATATATTAAGGCTGTCAAGCTGATCTGCTTATTTCTCAACTCTCTTAGAAAAAAACAAACACAACCCTAGGTATCTATTCGATACAGTGGCTAAATTAACCAAAAATAAAGCTTCACCTTCTGATGTTTGTAAACAGCACAGCAGTAATGACTTTATGAACTTCTTTACTTGTAAGATTGATAATATTAGGAAAAAAATTATAACCATGCAGCCGTCTACTACAGTATCACATCAGACAGTGCATTGTAGTGTCACTGAGGAAAAATTACATTCATTCACTGCTATAGGAGAAGAAGAATTGGCTGAACTCGTTATACTCCATCATGCCTATTGCAAAATTCTGGCCAGTTGATAATACTTAGAATATCAAAATCAACTGCAGGCGGTCGATCCTTTTCCTATTTAGCACCTAAACTCCGGAACAGTCTTCCTAGCATTGTTCGGGAATTGACTGGAGTAAACCTCGGGATAAACAGAGAGACTAACATTAGCATAGATGCCATTCTTCTTATGATGTAACGAGTACATCAGGTGTTATGGGAAGTGTTCCCGGTTCTGGCTGACCTAGTTAATGCAGCCTAAAACAATCATTTAACTGATTTGAATAATAGAAATTAAAAATGTTTTATGTGTATGCCATAGTAAAGAGATGTGTTTTTAGTCTAGATTTAAACTGACAGAGTGTGTCTGCTTAATTTTGAGACCGCAATAGACGTGATGGAGTATAATGCGTTAAGAGCTCGCTCAAGTACTGGGGAGCTAAACCATTTAGTGCTTTGTAAGTAATCAGCAAGATTTTAAAATGTATACAATGTTTAATAGGGAGCCAATGCAGTGTTGCCAGAACCGGGCTAATATGGTCATACTTCCTGGTTCTAGTAAGAACTCGAGCTGCTGCAGTTTATTTATTAAGCGAGCAGGGCAACCACCCAGTAGGCCATTACAATAATCTAGCCTTGAGCTCATGAACGCATGAACTAACTGTTCAGCATTTTGCATTGAAAGCATGTGCCGTAATTTAGATATACACTCACCTAAAGGATTATTAGGAACACCTCTTCAATTTCTCATTAATGCAATTATCTAATCAACCAATCACATGGCAGTTGCTTCAGTCCATTTAGGGGTGTGGTCCTGGTCAAGACAATCTCCTGAACTCCAAACTGAATGTCAGAATGGGAAAGAAAGGTGATTTAAGCAATTTTGAGCGTGGCATGGTTGTTGGTGCCAGACGGGCCGGTCTGAGTATTTCACAATCTGCTCAGTTACTGGGATTTTCACGCACAACCATTTCTAGAGTTTACAAAGAATGGTGTGAAAAGGGAAAAACATCCAGTATGCGGCAGTCCTGTGGGCGAAAATGCCTTGTTGATGCTAGAGGTCAGAGGAGAATGGGCCGACTGATTCAAGCTAATAGAAGAGCAACTTTGACTGAAATAACCACTCGTTACAACCGAGGTATGCAGCAAAGCATTTGTGAAGCCACAACACGCACAACCTTGAGGCGGATGGGCTACAACAGCAGAAGACCCCACCGGGTACCACTCATCTCCACTACAAATAGGAAAAAGAGGCTACAATTTGCACAAGCTCACCAAAATTGGACAGTTGAAGACTGGAAAAATGTTGCCTGGTCTGATGAGTCTCGATTTCTGTTGAGACATTCAGATGGTAGAGTCAGAATTTGGCGTAAACAGAATGAGAACATGGATCCATCATGCCTTGTTACCACTGTGCAGGCTGGTGGTGGTGGTGTAATGGTGTGGGGGATGTTTTCTTGGCACACTTTAGGCCCCTTAGTGCCAATTGGGCATCGTTTAAATGCCACGGCCTACCTGAGCATTGTTTCTGACCATGTCCATCCCTTTATGACCACCATGTACCCGTCCTCTGATGGCTACTTCCAGCAGGATAATGCACCATGTCACAAAGCTCGAATCATTTCAAATTGGTTTCTTGAACATGACAATGAGTTCACTGTACTAAAATGGCCCCCACAGTCACCAGGTCTCAACCCAATAGAGCATCTTTGGGATGTGGTGGAACGGGAGCTTCGTGCCCTGGATGTGCATCCCACAAATCTCCATCAACTGCAAGATGCTATCCTATCAATATGGGCCAACATTTCTAAAGAATGCTTTCAGCACCTTGTTGAATCAATGCCACGTAGAATTAAGGCAGTTCTGAAGGCGAAAGGGGGTCAAACACAGTATTAGTATGGTGTTCCTAATAATCCTTTAGGTGAGTGTATTTTTAAGATGGTAGAATGCAGTTTTACAGATGCTAGAAACATGGCTTTCAAATGAGAGATTGGTATCAAAGAGCACACCCAGGTTCCTAACTGACGACGAGGACTTGACAGAGCAGCCATCGAGTGTTAGACAGTATTCTAGGTTACTACTTCTGGAGTTTTTTTGTCCAATGATTAAAAATTCATTTTCTTCTGAATTAAGTTGCAGGAAATTACTAGTCATCCAATTTTTTATATCAGCTATGCATTCCGTTAATCTTGTGAATTGGTAAGTTTCGTCAGGGCGTGAAGAAATATAGAGCTGAGTATCGTCAGCATAACAATGAAAACTAACGCCATGCTTCCTAATAATATCTCCCAGTGGTAGCATGTACAGGGTGAAACGCAACGGTCCTAGCACTGAGCCCTGCGGTACTCCATACTGAACTTGTGTTCGGTGTGACATCTCTTCATTTACTGCTACAAACTGATAACGGTCAGATAAGTATGATTTAAACCATGCCAATGAAGTTCCACTAATGCCAACATAATTTTCGACTCTATTCAAAAGAATGTTGTGGTCGATAGTATCGAATGCAGCGCTAAGATCGAGTAACACTAACAGAGAGATACAACCACGATCGGATGATAAGAGTAAATCATTTGTAACTCTAATGAGAGCAGTCTCAGTACTATGATACGGTCTGAATCCTGACTGGAAATCCTCACAGATACCATTTCTTTCAAAAAAGGAGGAATAATTGTGAGGACACTGCCTTTTCTAGTATTTTTGACAGAAAGGGTAGATTTGAGATTGGCCTGTAATTGACTAATTTTGTAGGATCAAGTTGCGGTTTTTTAATAAGTGGTTTAATAATAGCCAACTTAAAAGTTTTCGGTACATATCCTAATGTCAAGGATGAATTAATGATATTAAGGAGAGGATCTATGACCTCTGGAAGCATCTCTTTTAGTAGTTTAGTCGGTATGGGGTCGAGCATACATGTTGTTGATTTTGATGATTTAACGAGTTTAGCCAATTCTTCTTCTCCTATAGCAGTGAATGAATGTAATTTTTCCTCAGTGACACTACAATGCACTGTCTGATGTGATACTGTAGTAGATGGCTGCATGGTTATAATTTTTTTCCTAATATTATCAATCTTACAAGTAAAGAAGTTCATAAAGTCATTACTGCTGTGCTGTTTACAAACATCAGAAGGTGAAGCTTTATCTTTGGTTAATTTAGCCACTGTATCGAATAAATACCTAGGGTTGTGTTTGTTTTCTTCTAAGAGAGTCGAGAAATAAGCAGATCTAGCAGTTTTTAGGGCCTTTCTGTATGCAATCATGCTCTCTTTCCACGAACTGTGAAAAACTTCTAGTTTTGTTTTCTTCCAGCTGCGCTCCATTTTTCTGGCTGCTGTTTTAAGGGCCCGGGTGTGCTCGTTGTACCACGGCGTTGGACTATTTTCTTTAATCTTCTTTAACTGGCAATAGTCCATACCACAGTCCTATTAAAACATATAACACAAGACAAGATTCTTATAAACCATCTCTAAAATATATTCACTCACACCAAAGTGTTGTAACCTTCTAAGAAGATATAATCTCTGCATTGTTTTTTTAAAGACATACTCAACATTTCCAGCAAATGTCAATTTACTATCAATAAAAGTTCCTAAATATTTTAAACTTCCAACCGTCTCTACTCGATATCCATCAAGTATCAAAGGTAACAGGTAGAGGGTAACAAAGGTAGATTCAATAACATCTACTCTATTCCTACTAATAATTCATTCCTTGGTTTTACTCATATTTATCTCCAGTGAGCTCAGTTTACACCAGTTTTGAAGCAAATTTATGTTACTATAATACAGCATATCTCCTTCTGTTCCAGCTTTACTCAGCCGGCCAACAAGTGCCATATCATCCGCGTATTTAAATAAATTAAAATATGAATCCTTGATTTTAAATTCATTTGTATACAACGAAAAAAGTAAAGGTGATAAAATAGTTCCTTGTGGAACTCCTGTATTTACAATGATTGTTTTTGACACCATATCATTATTAACTACTCTTTCAGGACGATTTAAAAAAAAGTCTTTAATCCACCAAATAAGATCACCATTTACTCTTAAATCAATTAATCTTTGCAAAAGAATATCAATCCGAAATAAAATCCTAACGTAATTTGTAGTATGCTGAATATTAGGGGTGTCGAAATTAATCGTTTCTTCGATGCATCGCGATGCAGACGAGGACGATTCGGTATCGGTTCAGTAATAGACCATAACCGATTATAATGTACTGATTATTTTCTGACATCATTTGTCGCATACGTGCTTTGTCGCGGTAGCATACAATGGCAGAGGGAGGCAAGACGCGAGTGCGAGTAATTAAAATGCTCCAACTACTTTAAAAGCCGACTTCTGGGCACATTTCAGCTTTTATCAAATCAAATCAAATCACCTTTTATTTATATAGCGCTTTTTACAATGGCAATTGTTTCAAAGCAGCTTCACAGTGGTAACAGGAAAATAATGCAACAGAATTTGATTCGGCTGTACAGCCGCTCTGGTGAAAACGGTGATGTCATCAGCTCATTTCAATTATCATATAGTGTCAATGCGGGTTGTTTTATGAACAACCTGGTAAGCACGACCTGGAGAACACACGCGCTGTGTGTAAATCAAAGCTATCTGATTTATCAAAATGATTTCCAACAGCACTGATGAGATCATTCAGTTTCTTCACTTTTAATGAACATGATTGCGTGTTGAGCACCTGCGACTTGCTTTCGGTTTTATTTGCGCTAGTTTGTGCGTTTGCTTGATGAAGAGATACGCAGCTGCTCGTCTGCGGCGATGCGTGCTTCAGTAGTCATACAGCCCATAACACGCGTTCACACGTTATTTTTTTTTTTTTGCATTGTTGCGAGGAGTAAAATTTACATATGTGGTTTCAACAACCAGATGCATTTAGACTTTAGTTTTTAGTTAGTGGCTTTTAGTATTTTGTGTATTTGTTCTAAATGCTCCTGTTGTCTTCTGTGCCCAGACTTGAGTTTTGTTTAATACATTCAAGAAGCTTGTTTTCTTTGAGCAGGTAAAATTAAAGGTTCAGTTCATATAACTGACTGACAAAACTGTATACATGAGGATGCAGTGCATCGTCAATGCATTGTGATGCATCGTGATATCGAATTGAACCGAATCGATGGCATGATAATCGTAATCGAACCGAACCGTGAGACCAGTGTAGGTTCACACCCCTACTGAATATGTTCAGCTACAAAATCACATAAGGTTATAATAGCATCATCGGTGCGCTCTTTCCCCTGTAGGCAAATTGAAGGGGGTCCAAATCTTTAACCACGTTGTTCCAAATATGCCTTGTTAATACTCGTTCCATACATTTACCCAACATGGATGTTAGAGCTATCGGTCTAAAATCTTTTAACTGATTGGCATTAGATATTTTAGGTACTGGAACAATCTTTGTTTTTTTCCATGAATTTGGTACCACCTTACAATTTAACAAGAGCTGGAACAATCGGGTAAGGACAACAGTTAGTTGAAAAGCACAGTCTTTTAACACACGACCCTTTAGCCCGTCTGGGCCAGGTGCTTTATTTGGCTTAATGCTAGCAAGACTGGCTGCTATTTCATACTCTTTAAGCTTAATAGGTTCATATGCCGGAATATTAAGACATATTCTGTCACATTCAGTAGTACATTCCCCCCTATCAAACCTAGTAAAGAAAACATTTAAATGTTCTACAGAAAGTGCACCTTGTAAAGAACACACCTGTTTCCTCTTCTCTCTTCCCATAATACTATTAAGCCCCTCCCCTGCCTTCTTAGCATCGCCTGTAAATAACCTATTTTCAAACTTATCCTTATATGCTAGTTTAGCTTTCTTTATTTGACTCCTAAATTCCTTCCTTTTATCTCTAACCAGTTCCCTATCACCGTTTAAAAATGCAGCTTTTTTCTCATTTAAACACATTTTGAGATCTTTAGTAAACCATAACCTATTATTCAAATACATTTGAATTGTTGTAGTCTTAACACAATTGCTTTCACAAAAACTTCTGTAAGATGTAATGGTGTCAGTAATCTCATGTATCTTCACATGCATCAAAGAACAGTTGCCACTCTGTGTCCTCAAAGCAGTCTCTGAGTTCTTCTTTGTTCTGATCTGTCCACAGTTGTATCTCTTTAGTCACTGGTTTCTCTTGTTTAAACTTAGTTCGATATTTGGGTAGCAAATGTATAATATTATGACCTGACCTCCCCAAAGGAGGACGACACACAGCCTTATATCCATCTGCTATATTGCCAAAACATTTATCCAAAATGCATGTTGATTGAGTGGGGCAGTCCACATACTGATGGAGGGTAGGCAAATAGCTTGATAAATCACATAAGTTCATATCTCCAAGAATTAAAATTGGTTGATCAGATGAGCGAGTCAAAGCATCATTATAACTGTCTGATATTTTGTTTGTGGCTTCCTCATTATTCCGGCCCGTAACATATGTTAAAATGACAGTAATCTGTCCAAATTCCCGGGGTAAATAAAAAGGTCTAAAAGACACTGACAGGAGTTCATAGTCTGTAGTACGTACTTGTTCATTAATCCGAAAATGTGTTGCCCATTTGTTGTGTACAAAAAAGCACAAACCTCCTCCCACAGACTTACGAGTTGCAACATTGTCTCTGTCAGCTCTAATCATTGTATAGCCATTTAGAGCAATGTCCTGTATGTCTTCTCTTAACCAAGTCTCTGTAAAACATAACAGATGACTTTGCCTAAAGTCTTTGTCATAGTTGATTTTAGCTACCAATTCATCCATCTTATTCCTCAGGGAACGTACATTTGATAAGGTGGTTACCGGTAGAGGAGGTTTAAAACGTCTTCTTTTAAGCCTTTGGCTGACCCCACCTCTTGATCCTCGTTTCTTTGGAAAGCGCCTTCGTTCATTTATCCTCGAATTCCTAACCAGTTCGTAGCAATCTTCTAGTAAATCCATTTGTGAATTGCAGAAACGAGACCGGGATAAGAGTAATAAAAGTTCCTCCCGCGTGTAGCTGAGGACGCCAGTCACCACGCTCGCTCCCGATCCGGCCGCAATCACAAACAAGGCACACCGCCAACCAAGCCAGAAACCAGTGAGTATTCATGTTTAAAAAACAATAATATTTTTTTAAAAAGCAATAAAAACAACATAAAACAACTGTGAACAAGACAAAACAATATAGTAATGACCAGAGGTGGGAGTAAGTCACACATGTGCAAGTCACAAGTAAGTCTCAAGTCTTAACCTTCAAGTCTCAAGCAAGTCCAAGTCATTTTTTGTGAGAATCAAGCAAGTCAAGTCAAGTCACTGCTTTATGTCAAGCAAGTCAAGTCATAGCTTTGGTCAAGCAAGTCACTGGCAAGTCATACAAATGTTTGATAATTGAACTGAATTTATATATTAAAATAAGCTAAAACTACAGTAGTTATGGACTATGGGAGTTTTATTTGCAACAAAAATTGCAATATGCATTTCTACCCGAAAGGTGTCCACATACAGCCGAGTTATTAATACAATAAAATTCTAAAAATTAAAACTACATAGCCTAAAATGTAAATGTAACTGAAATTAGGCCAGTATATTGGGTGAGATACGTTCTCTTTGTATGATTTGAATGTTCTCTCTCCTGCTTGTCCTGTCTAGCGTGATCAGGTGATTGTTATATGACTCATTAACTTAAGAGAACTCAGATTGTGTTTGTTGCTCACACCCTGACGAAGGCTCATTCGCCGCAACGCTTAGGTGTGCAGTACTTGTCACCTGTTTTTAAAATATTAAAGCCATGATGAAATAAAGGCTTTTTGTATTTCTTCAGTAATAGTCGATTGATTTTAGGGGCGTAGCCATCATTTCAGAAGTGTTATACTCGTTTTTTTCTGACCTGTGTCTAATTGATGGTTTATTTTTAATTTTATATTTTTTTTTGCTTAATTGGCTTAAAATGCTTTATGTAAGCTATCTGGGTCTTTTTGATCCCAAATGAAAAAAAAAAAAAAAAAAAGACAAAATGTAATATTACTCACTTTAATCATGTTTTACTAAAATGTTTTACATTTGTGCAGTGTTCGGGGATTTAAGCATTTTTTATTTATATAATTTCAATCAATCCGCTCCATTGCAGTACACGCACAGAAATGCTGGAGTGACTTTAACCCAGCCGTCCAATCACAAATACAACACCGACGAACCGCCAGTAGCCTACAATGTCAACAGTTGACAACAAGCACAAACGGAGAAAAATGATTGAAAACAAGAGCCAGAGCAAATACTTTACATTGTGTCGACATTTTTATATAGAAACAACACAGAAACAAACAATCTGTGAACTGAGATACTAGTAACACTCCCGCGGATATTCCGTATAACACACACACACATACAACGCTACGCACGCTCACAGTAGGCGTCTTCAGCAAAACTGTTTAATTATTCAACAAGAAAAATATAATATACAGTTATCCATCATTGTGCAACAAGTCGGATACCACATTTCAACTTACAGTGCTTGACGGTTTCGTAGCGAAGAGTGTTTTTTTTGTGCAAATTTTAAACTCATCATCGCAACCTCTTCGTATGAAAATGATGGATACAGCGCGGCCCAGAACCCGCCCAATCTGGCAACACTGAACGCGGGTGCGAGCATGGGCGTGCCATGATCCGTGAGTGACTGATTACCATGGAAACTTGACCTAGCGCCTTCCATGTTCATTCCGGTTCATTCACGTCTGTCTCTTATGTTAGCTCTCTCTGCTTGCCTGCTGTGTCACGTGGTTAAGTTGCGGTGCGTTCAAAAACAGATATTTATTAAACAAAAACAAGTTATTTCGAGTCATTTAACTCAAGTCCGAGTCAAGTCTCAAGTCATGAATATCAAGTCAAAGTCAAGTCAAGCCTTTTATTAATATTTGTCAAGCAAGTCTCAAGTCCTAAAAGTGCGACTTAAGTCTGACTCGAGTCAAGTCATGTGACTCGAGTCCCCCACCTCTGGTAACGACACGTCCGCGCCCCAGAAGTCAAAGATAGAAAAACAAAAATAAGAGCATTGTTTGAGTCGATGTCAAACTCACATTCATATTAGGAATACTTTTAAAACAAATTCAATATTCCTTTTTTTTTTTTTTTAAATCATACAGATTTATTTAAAATGCTGACTGAATCTTTTTTTTGTATTAATGAGCTCTAAAACTACTAAAGTACTGGAACAGATGCTGTTTAGTAAAAATGATACTTTAGGGCGAATTTAAGCAAAAATCATTGTGCAGCTGTTAGCTCTATACAGTTGTCTTATAGGAAGATAAAAAAGATACGATGTTATTAAAACTTTATTTCATTTTGAGCTAATCTGAACTATTTTGACTCCAACAAACATTTTCTCTGGAAAAAGTTAAAGCATTACATATAGGGTTGCCACCTTCAGTGCGGCAAACTAAGGGACACACATTCACATCCCCCCCCCCACCCCCCTTCATGAATAAATCATTAACTGATTATTTCAACAATGACAACTTGACAGCTCAACAATAAACCATAAGAAAACATGAGATCAAGTATGTGAACTTGCAACATAACACATTTTATATTATTTTACATTTGATTATTTTATTTATTTTTAAAGAACTCTTTAGTAGCCTGTTTGGTGCACTTTAAAGGGATAGTTCACCCAAAAATGAAAATTCTGTCATCATTTACTCACCCTCATGATGTTCCAAACCTGTATGAGTTTCTTTGTTCTGCTGAACACACAAGAAGATATTTGGAAGAAAGTTTGTAACCAGGCTGCTTACTTCTATAGTAGGAATGAATCTTCCTATGTGTTCACATAACAAAAAGAAATGTATACAGGTTTGGAACAACTTGAGGGTGAGTAAATACATTGACAGAATTTTCATTTTTGGGTGAACTGTCCCTTTAAGCAGTCATTCTGAACCAGTAATCACTTTTCTGACAATTCTGAAATTCAAAAAATGTTTAATTTATTAATTTACTGTACAGCCGAATCAAATTCTGTTGCATTATTTTCCTGTTACCACTGTGAAGCTGCTTTGAAACAATCAGCATTGTAAAAAGCGCTATATAAATAAAGGTGATTTGACTTGATATGTTATTGAAGTGGCAGTGTGTCATTTCTTTATGTTTTTCCCAGGTACTTGTTTCCACTTCTGGGGCCTCATTTATGAAATGTTTCATCCTCACGATCATTTCTCAATGTGCGTATGCGTGATCCAGAGAACCAACATATGCACAGAAAATGATCGCAAAGGATCTTGAAATAGTGTGGCACTGAACGGTTTGTAAACGCTGTCAGATTCACGCTCACGTTCTCTCCCAAAGGGAGACGTCTTCTCTTAAAGGGACAGCTGACTCAGAATAGAGGAGAGAATACAGCATTTATTAGATTTACAGGAATAAACTACAGACGTGATTGAAACCAGATCTTCATCTTCCTCTCTTGAAGCCGCCGCCACTTGCTCCTCGTGCTCCTCTGAACGAGCCGCCCTTGATCTTCTTCCTCACGCCGCTCGACTGCTCGCCATCATCGTCCTCCTCGGCCGCTCTGGGCCGCTTCCTCTTCTCGGTGCTCTCCTTCATCTCCTGATAGAAACACAGCCGTCAGACACACTCCTTCAGACTTTACCTCATCACACCCCGTCCCAAACATGGCAGGAGGACATACGATGCGTGCGAACCGCTGGGCTTCGCTCACTCGCTCCACCAGCATCATCACTTCCTCTTCCTGCGTGGGGAAGGCGGGCAGTTTCTTCCCGATCAGCGTCTCGATTCGCTGGAACAGCTCCACATCATACCTGCACACACACACACACACACACACACACACACACACACACACACGCACGCACAGACAGCATGAGCGCACACACACAGGAGCACTTCCTCTCGAGAGACTCTCTAAACGCGTCACACCATCAACGCATCTCTCCGGAAGCAAGACTTTTAATCAGATCTGCACGATTAAAGCTTGAAATCGCTCACGGGTTCATCAGTTCTTAAGCCAATAATATGAGAGTGACTGACTGTGTGACGAAGGTGATGGATTTCCCAGATCTCCCTGCTCTCGCCGTGCGGCCCACGCGGTGGATGTAGTCCTGCGGAGAGAGAACACAGCTAGCTTTAGCAAACACTTTCAACAAAGCCCAAAACTAAATGATTTAATGAAGTAAATTACATACAGTGCACCCAGAAAGTATTCACAGCGCTTCACTTTTTCCACATTTTGTTATGTTACAGCCTTATTCCAAGATGGATTCAATTCATTATTTTCCTGGTAATACTACAAACATCCCATAATGACAACGTGAAAGAAGTTTGTTTGAAATCTTAGCAAATTTATTGAAAATATAAAACCAAAAAAATGTCCATAAGTATTCACAGCCTTTGCTCAATACTTTGTTGAAGCTCCTTTGGCTCCAATCACAGCCTCAAGTCTTTTTAAGTATGATGCTACAAGCTTGGCACACCTATTTTTGGGCAGTTTCTCCCATTCTTCTTTGCAGGACCTCTCAAGCTCCATCAGGTTGGATGGGGAGCGTCGGTCACAGCCATTTTCAGATCTATCCAGAGATGTTCAATCGGGTTCAAGTCTGGGCTCTGGCTGGGCCACTCAAGGACATTCACAGAGTTGTACCGTAGCCACTCCTTGGTTATCTTGGCTGTGTGCTTAGGGTCGTTGTCCTGTTGGAAGATGAGCCTTCACCCCAGTCTGAGGTCCAGAGCGCTCTAAAGCAGGTTTTCATCAAGGATTCATCTTTCCCTCGATCCTGAATAGTCTCCCAGTTACTGCCGCTGAAAAACATCCCCACAGCATGATGCTGCCACCACCATGCTTCACTGTAGGGTTGGGATTGGCCAGGTGATGAGCGGCACCTGGTTTCCTCCATTCAGGCCAAAGAGTTCAATCTTTGTTTCATCAGACCAGAGAATTGTATTTCTCATGGTCTGAGAGTCCTTCAGGTGCCTTTTGGCAAACTCCAGACAGGCTGTCATGTGCCTTTTACTGAGGAGTGGCTTCCGTCTGGCCACTCTACCATACAGGCCTGACTGGTGGAGTGTTCTTCTGGAAGGTTCTCCTCTCTCCACAGAGAAACGCTGGAGCTCTCTCAGAGTGACCATCGGGTTCTTGGT
Source organism: Coreius guichenoti (assembly GCA_039654105.1). NCBI lineage: Eukaryota > Metazoa > Chordata > Actinopteri > Cypriniformes > Gobionidae > Coreius > Coreius guichenoti. The sequence continues at coordinate 47,607,759 of CM077171.1, read as the reverse complement.
CACCTCCCTGACTAAGGCCCTTCTTCCCCGATCGCTCAGTTTGGCCGGGCGGCCAGCTCTAGGAAGAGTCCTGGTGGGTCCAAACTTCTTCCATTTACGGATGATAGAGGCCACTGTGCTCATTGGGACCTTCAATGCTGCAGAAATGTTTCTGTACCCTTCCCCAGATCTGTGCCTCGATACAATCCTGTCTCGGAGGTCTACAGACAGTTCCTTGGACTTCATGGCTTGGTTTGTGCTCTGACATGCACTGTTAACTGTGGGACCTTATATAGACAGGTGTGTGCCTTTCCAAATCATGTCCAATCAACTGAATTTACCACAGGTGGACTCCACTGAAGTTGTGGAATCTAGGGGTCGACCGATTATCGGCACCGATATTAAGCATTTTTATGGTTATCGGCATCGGTCATTTTCAAAACCTGATTTGCCGATAAAATGATTTAATTTTGAAATGCGCAATTTGGCTCTGATGCAGCTGAGTCTGTCAGAACTCCCCACTCTGTGGCCTGGACCAATGCCCGCCCACCGCCCATCTGATTTGTATGAAAATCACTACACTGAAGTTGCAAAACGATTAAAGTGTCTCCACGATCTGCTTTTGCAGAAATACCGTAGTATTGTGCTACAGTTCGGTTCTGGCGCCTCTGTCTCAACATAATGTACAACTCGAACTACATTCACATCACATGTTAACGCAGCAGTAGAGTAACACTCACATGAGACACTGCAATTCACAAAAGTTCATTATTTGCATGTGCTTTAAAGCCTTGCCAGTTAAACATTTCATTCGCGTGCTGATGCGCTGGTCTGAGCGCATACACAGGCGCTAAAGCCTGTCAAACAGAGCCTGATTACTAGTTATATTTCAAGTCTTATTGCACTAATGCTGTCAAATACACACAAGGTTTACATAAACAGTTGGTTATGTCTAAAGTGAAAGGAAACATGCCTCCGCTTGTCCTTAAAGGGATCGTTCACAAAACTGACGGATTAGTACGGGTTCAGTACAGCAGGGGAGAGAAGACTAAATATATATATATATATATATATATATATTTTATATTAAACAGTGGTTTACTGAACAAATTGTGTCTGTCCTTAAATGAATTCAATTATAACTAAAAGTTTCTTAAAGATAATGCTGTAAACTATAGGGAGCCCTTACTTGCACATTACTGTAATATTAAAGGAAAGAGCCCAAACTCTACATTAACATTAACTTCTAAATCTAATTATAAAATTGTGTTTTTACTCCAGTTCGTTGTTGAAATATAATCATTTATACACAGTGCCTGTAATTTTCATGATTTATTCAAACACACATTAATAATCCAGACATCACTAACAGGTTCATTGGAATATAATGAATATATAGGCTAATATAGTGCATATATTCAGTGAAAGAGTTGATGTCTCTAGTGAACTCACAGCTGTGGACACTGAATGACTTCTGAGGGAAATGTGATGCTGCGTGACATTGTTCTCAAGCTGTTTTATTGACCTCTTTCCGCCGTTGAAACACTGATTGAGCGATTACACCACATATGATACGTTCCTCAACATACCTTCAGATGGTCATGTTTATTCTTTGACTATGACGATCACATTCACTCGTCTATACAGTGATCAGTCACACCACATTAAAGAGCGTCATTTATTGTTTGAATTTCATGATAAAATGGACAGAATGCTTAATATGTTCGTGTGGGAACTCAGACCGGCGCTTAAAGAAGATTAAAGAAAATAGTCCAACGAGCACACCCGGGCCCTTAAAACAGCAGCCAGAAAAATGGAGCGCAGCTGGAAGAAAACAAAACTAGAAGTTTTTCGCATTTCGTGGAAAGAGAGCATGATTGCATACAGAAAGGCCCTAAAAACTGCTAGATCTGCTTATTTCTCGACTCTCTTAGAAGAAAACAAACACAACCCTAGGTATTTATTCGATACAGTGGCTAAATTAACCAAAGATAAAGCTTCACCTTCTGATGTTTGTAAACAGCACAGCAGTAATGACTTTATGAACTTCTTGTAAGATTGATAATATTAGGAAAAAAATTATAACCATGCAGCCGTCTACTACAGTATCACATCAGACAGTGCATTGTAGTGTCACTGAGGAAAAATTACATTCATTCACTGCTATAGGAGAAGAAGAATTGGCTAAACTCGTTAAATCATCAAAATCAACAACATGTATGCTCGACCCCACACCGACTAAACTACTAAAAGAGATGCTTCCAGAGGTCATAGATCCTCTTCTTAATATCATTAATTCATCCTTGACATTAGGATATGTACCGAAAACTTTTAAGTTGGCTATTATTAAACCACTTATTAAAAAAACGCAACTTGATCCTACAAAATTAGTCAATTACAGGTCAATCTCAAATCTACCCTTTCTGTCAAAAATACTAGAAAAGGCAGTGTCCTCACAATTATGCTCCTTTTTAGAAAGAAATGGTATCTGTGAGGATTTCCAGTCAGGATTCAGACCGTATCATAGTACTGAGACTGCTCTCATTAGAGTTACAAATGATTTACTCATCATCCGATCGTGGTTGTATCTCTCTGTTAGTGTTACTCGATCTTAGCGCTGCATTCGATACTATCGACCACAACATTCTTTTGAATAGACTCGAAAATGATGTTGGCATTAGTGGAATTTCATTGGCATGGTTTAAATCATACTTATCTGACCATTATCAGTTTGTAGCAGTAAATTAAGAGATGTCACACCGAACACAAATTCAGTATGGAGTACCGCAGGGCTCAGTGCTAGGACCGTTGCTTTTCACCCTGTACATGCTACCACTGGGAGATATTATTAGGAAGCATGGCGTTAGGTTTCATTGTTATGCTGACGATGCTCAGCTCTATATTTCTTCACGCCCTGACGAAACTTACCAATTCACAAGATTAACGGAATGCATAGCTGATATAAAAAACTGGATGACTAGTAATTTCCAGCAACTTAATTTAGAAAAAAATGAATTTTTAATCATTGGACAAAAAAACTCCACAAGTAGTAACCTAGAATACTGTCTAACACTCAAAGGCTGCTCTGTCAAGTCCTCGTCGTCAGTTAGGAACCTGGGTGTGCTCTTTGATACCAATCTCTCATTTGAAAGCCACGTTTCTAGCATCTGTAAAACTGCATTCTACCATCTTAAAAATATATCTAAATTACGGCACATGCTTTCAATGCAAAATGCTGAACAGTTAGTTCATGCGTTCATGACCTCAAGGCTAGATTATTGTAATGCTCTACTGGGCGGTTGCCCTGCTCGCTTAATAAATAAACTGCAGCTTGTCCAAAACGCAGCAGCTAGAGTTCTTACTAGAACCAGGAAGTATGACCATATTAGCCCGGTTCTGGCAACACTGCATTGGCTCCCTATTAAACATCGTATACATTTTAAAATCTTGCTGATTACTTACAAAGCACTAAATGGTTTAGTGCCCTAGTACTTGAGCGAGCTCTTAACACATTATACTCCATCACGTCTATTGCGGTCTCAAAATTCTGGCCAGTTGATAATACCTAGAATATCAAAATCAACTGCAGGCGGTCGATCCTTTTCCTATTTAGCACCTAAACTCTGGAACAGTCTTCCTAGCATTGTTCGGGAAGCAGACACACTCTGTCAGTTTAAATCTAGCCTAAAAACACATCTCTTTACTATGGCATACACATAAAACATTTTTAATTTATATTATTCAAATCAGTTAAATGATTGTTTTAGGCTGCATTAACTAGGTCAGCCGGAACCGGGAACACTTCCCATAACACCTGATGTACTCATCATAAGAAGAATGGCATCTACGCTAATGTTAGTCTCTCTGTTTATCCCGAGGTTTACTGCAGTCGGCAGTAAACCTCGGGACCAGATGGTGGACCTTAGCCTGGACATGACGACCATATCCCTGAAGTGTCTGTAGAGACCGTGTCAATTAAACTCCCCCCTGTAAATGCCGCATCGACACGACATCCTCATTAAACCCGTCCCTGGCGTGACGACTCCAATCTTTCGAATAATCCTATGAATATCTATTGATCTAATATGACTTCTGACCTGTAATGTTGCCAGAATCATAATCATACACTATTTGTTCGTCGGCCAGAGGAGAACTGGCACCCCGACTGAGCCTGGTTTCTCCCAAGGTTTTTTTCTCCATTCTGGCCCTGAAGGAGTTTTGGTTCCTTGCCACCGTCGCCTTTGGCTTTTGGCTTGCTCAGTTGGGGACACTTAAATTTCAACTATATTACTGATCTGCCCGCATTGACACTATATGATAATTGAAATGAGCTGATGACATCACCGTTTTCACCAGAGCGGCTGTACAGCCGAATCAAATTCTGTTGCATTATTTTCCTGTTACCACTGTGAAGCTGCTTTGAAACAATTGCCATTGTAAAAAGCGCTATATAAATAAAAGGTGATTTGATTTGATTGAAGTGTGTACTGAAACGGTTCGCTACGAATGCGTGTACCGTTACACCCCTACCTAGTAGAAACATCTCAATATATTTTTGTATTGTTTGTAGAAGCTGTTCTCAGTCGCACATGCGAGTACCTTTGAGTGTGTGGGGATGTCGTAGTTGATGACGCAGTCAACGTGTGGGATGTCCAGCCCGCGGGACGCCACATCAGTGGCCAGCAGCACTGAGCGGGACTTCGACTTGAACTTGTTGAGCGCGCCGAGACGCTTGTTCTGAAGACAGAGACACACGTCAGTCAGAGACAGACAGGAAACACTCCAGACGTGACACACACACACTCCAGACGTGACACACACACACTCCGGCTCGAGACGTGACACACACGCGGCTCCTGTACCTGACTCATCTGTCCGTGCAGAGGGATGGCCGTGATGCCCAGGTTCCTGAGCAGCAGCGCCACACGCTGGGCGTTATTACATGTGCCGCAGAAGACCATGAAGGAGTTCCCGGCCAGTTCGTTCAGGATGGAGACCAGATAGCAGTCCTGCGAAACACACACACACACACGTGAGAAACACGCCTGAGGACAGAGACGCTCCTTCATGGCTCAGAGACGGACGTGATGCTGGAGGAACCTTGTACTTTGATGGGATGAATATGTAGTACTGCTGGAGTTTGTCGACGGTGGCATATTTGGTGGAGACGGCGCACTTGACGGGGTCCCGTAGAGCTGCACGCTGCAGCTTCTGCACCTGAAACATGAGATGACACACACACACATCAACACAAGCTCGACTGCAGCAGCGGACGCGTCACACACACACGGCAGACTCATACCTTCTTAGTCATGGTGGCTGAAAACAGGAATGTGCGTCTGTCGCGCGGAATGACCTTCAGGACTTTATCCACCTGAGAGAGAGAGAGAGTGTGAGTGTGAGAGAGAGAGAGAGAGACACACACACACAGGTTCAGCGCCAACACAGATTTGAATGTCCTGGTATGATTTTGTCAAAGGTTTAATAGACACAGGCAAGTTGTCATTTTGGAATAAGATCACGTGGGTGTTTGAATCAAGATCGTAATTTTTTTTTAACGATTAATCGCGCAGCTCTAATATATATATAGGCAGAGGCAGACTTAACGATTAGGCAAAGGTAGGCGACCGCCTTGGGCCCCCGAAAGCCAAGGGGCCCCTAAAATGCTTTTCATAGGTAAGAGATGCACGTTCAGCGCGGACGCACAAGTGGTTGCTGTGGTGTTCATTACCACGACAGGAATTTACTGTGCAGCGCGGAATTTCGTTTACTACTGAAGCATGCGAGCCGCTCGCGGTGCTCGTCTGCAACATTCATTCAGAGACACAAAACATGCTGGATTGATATTTAAATTTTGCCATTTAATATTCACATACTCTAGCCCATAATCGCAATTTGATTGAAGTGAACTGACTTGCATTTGATTTATTCATCCAAAATTTGACAAATCCCGTGACATTCCGCTTTAAACAGTAAATTCCATTTTTATGACTGGATTCCGGATTCCAGAAATAAAGTCTTAAAGGCAAACGTTTGGTTATAATACTCTGTAACAGTATAATGAACAGTCTTAACAGAGGTTTACTGTTAAAATTCTAACATTGTGTAGCACTTTGAATTTTCATTGGAATAAAAGATAAATGTTTCATGCCAGAAAAATTAAAATACATAAAAATAAATATATTTTGGTATTAAACTTTTACTAAATTGCTGTTAAATTAAACAAGTTTCATGATTTCAATTAGACATGCTTTTTGATTAATACAAATTAATATAACCATCCAGAAAAAATTAAAACAGAAATGAAAATATCATCTGAAGCTATAATTAAATTCTGAGCAACAGTGTGTATTATGTGTTTATGGTTTTGTTTTAAAACAAAAATCACTAAATCCGCCCCTGTATATAGGCAGGGCTCGAAATTAACTCTTATTTGGTAGCACTGGTGCTCCCAACTTCTACATTTTGGCTGGTTCTCCTAACTCCTGGAGCACCACAACTAAAATATTTATATATTATACACTCACCTAAAGGATTATTAGGAACACCATACTAATACTGTGTTTGACCCCCTTTCGCCTTCAGAACTGCCTTAATTCTACATGGCATTGATTCAACAAGGTGCTGAAAGCATTCTTTAGAAATGTTGGCCCATATTGATAGGATAGCATCTTGCAGTTGATGGAGATTTGTGGGATGCACATCCAGGGCACGAAGCTCCTGTTCCACCACATCCCAAAGATGCTCTATTGGGTTGAGATCTGGTGACTGTGGGGGCCATTTTAGTACAGTGAACTCATTGTCATGTTCAAGAAACCAATTTGAAATGATTCGAGCTTTGTGACATGGTGCATTATCCTGCTGGAAGTAGCCATCAGAGGATGGGTACATGGTGGTCATAAAGGGATGGACATGGTCAGAAACAATGCTTAGGTAGGCCGTGGCATTTAAACGATGCCCAATTGGCACTAAGGGGCCTAAAGTGTGCCAAGAAAACATCCCCCACACCATTACACCACCACCACCAGCCTGCACAGTGGTAACAAGGCATGATGGATCCATGTTCTCATTCTGTTTACGCCAAATTCTGACTCTACCATCTGAATGTCTCAACAGAAATCGAGACTCATCAGACCAGGCAACATTTTTCCAGTCTTCAACTGTCCAATTTTGGTGAGCTTGTGCAAATTGTAGCCTCTTTTTCCTATTTGTAGTGGAGATGAGTGGTACCCGGTGGGGTCTTCTGCTGTTGTAGCCCATCCGCCTCAAGGTTGTGCGTGTTGTGGCTTCACAAATGCTTTGCTGCATACCTCGGTTGTAACGAGTGGTTATTTCAGTCAAAGTTGCTCTTCTATCAGCTTGAATCAGTCGGCCCATTCTCCTCTGACCTCTAGCATCAACAAGGCATTTTCGCCCACAGGACTGCCGCATACTGGATGTTTTTCCCTTTTCACACCATTCTTTGTAAACTCTAGAAATGGTTGTGCGTGAAAATCCCAGTAACTGAGCAGATTGTGAAATACTCAGACCGGCCCGTCTGGCACCAACAACCATGCCACGCTCAAAATTGCTTAAATCACCTTTCTTTCCCATTCTGACATTCAGTTTGGAGTTCAGGAGATTGTCTTGACCAGGACCACACCCCTAAATGCACTGAAGCAACTGCCATGTGATTGGTTGATTAGATAATTGCATTAATGAGAAATTGAACAGGTGTTCCTAATAATCCTTTAGGTGAGTGTATTATATAATGTTTAAATGTGTGTGTGTGTGTGTGTGTGTGTCATGTGCAAGTAAATCGGTCATTCAACTGTCAGAATAAAAATGGAAAAAATAGGATTTGTGTTTTATAAATATAATTTATTCTGAAGCAATATTCTCACCAGTGTTCAGTTTGATCATATTTAAATCTGCATGTGTGTGATATTTACCCTGAGGGCATTTTTTACCTTTATAAAAGGACATTTTTCCCTAATCTTATTAGATGTATGCTTCATCTTACATTTTAAATTCTTAAATTCAATCAAATCAATTACAATAATAAGACACCATAGTGCTGTTGCCATTCAAATTAAACATTTACACTGAGAAATCACAACTCCATTGAATAATGTTATGAGATGCTTTAAATATTTTTTGAATAAGCAAATAAGAAATGTTGGAAAGAATGACACTTTTAAACACGAAGCTAAACCGGCGTCAGGTGACCGTCTGAATGAGTGAGTCATTGATTCATTCAAACGATTCGTTCAGACGCTGAATCATTCAGTTATGAAACGCGGCTGAGTGTGGCTGTGCTTCTGCTGGGATCTTTGTTTTTGTTCTGTTTCAGCAGCAAAAATAGTTAAGTCTAAAACGTAAGTGACTTGATTTTAACTGTTTATTGAACTCTTCTATGAAATCAATGTCACATTTTCAATCGTGATGGTATTCAGGAAAACAGGACTCTTGATCGTGTGATGTTGCTTAACTTAAATATGTTAAAAATATTAAAACTCCACATAACCGCAGTGTGTTAGTGTGTGTGTGTGTGTGTTGCACTTATTTGTTTTGATTTCTCCTCGAGAGGCCGCGTGAGCGTAACCTTGTTACCGTTAGTAACATTATAGTACGTACATTATTATCCAGCCATCAGAATCATTCTCGCGTTTTGGTGATTCCCTGGTTATTTTTTGGTATTGAGGTTTTAATCAGGATACTAAAACTCTTTCACTTGCCCCTTTCTCTCTCAGCTCTTCACATGTTGCGCGCTAGATAAGCTCCGTCACTAGAGCGCAGTGAAAGGAGTGATTGACAGCTGATATTACCCAACCTAAAGTCTGCTTTAAAGTTAAAAGCGTGAAGATGAAGTTTGATTGGTTATGTGATAGAACGGTGGATCAGCTCACAGCAGACACCGTGCAGTAACTAGCGAACGGTTTGTAGAGAAATGAAAACAGGTCACACCTCAACAATTATTTGTACTCGCACAAATGCTCCCAAATATATTTTGAGGTTGCACAGATTAAATTTCGGGTGCATATGCAACCAAATGGTCGCAATTTCAAGCCTTGTATATAGGCCTACACATAATATTATAGTAATGAATGCAACTTTCACACGCAATTGCTCCTATTTCAGTGTTAAGTTGAGGATTTTTTTGCGTCATACGTTCATTTCAACAGCATTAAAGAGGGCAAATGTTATCATTCAACGGAACTGTGTATGCTATATGTATTTAAAACAGATTATGTTTTCTTCGTCCATGCAAGAAAAGCATGTCCCTGAATGAGCGCGGTTTTACAGCGTATTTCATTCAACAGTTATGTTAATGGTATGACCCATTACAGGGGTGACCAAAACCACGATTTAAAATCAGAGCTAGAAATGCTTCTTCATATTTACAGGTAAAGCTTCATATTACGGGTAGACGACTTTCTTTGACCCCCCCAACATCTTATTTTGATGTCTTTTAGGGGGGGGATCAAGCCTTCTTTAGGGGGGTCAGACCCCCCAAACCCCCCCTGTAATTCGCACCCTGTACATGCTACCACTGGGAGATATTATTAGGAAGCATGGCGTTAGTTTTCATTGTTATGCTGACGATACTCAGCTCTATATTTCTTCACGCCCTGACGAAACTTACCAATTCACAAGATTAACAGAATGCATAGCTGATATAAAAAATTGGATGACTAGTAATTTCCAGCAACTTAATTCAGAAAAAACTGAATTTTTAATTCAGTGGACAAAAAAAAACTCCACAAGTAGTAACCTAGAATACTGTCTAACACTCGATGGCTGCTCTGTCAAGTCCTCGTCGTCAGTTAGGAACCTGGGTGTGCTCTTTGATACCAATCTCTCATTTGAAAGCCACGTTTCTAGCATCTGTAAAACTGCATTCTACCATCTTAAAATATATCTAAATTACGGCACATGCTTTCAATGCAAAATGCTGAACAGTTAGTTCATGCGTTCATGACCTCAAGGCTAGATTATTGTAATGCTCTACTGGGTGGTTGCCCTGCTCGCTTAATAAATAAATTGCTAATATATGCTAATGTTAGTCTCTCTGTTTATCCCAAGGTTTACTGTAATCAGCCGGATCCAGATCAGATGGTGGGCCTGCGCCGAGACACGATCAACATTCACCATGCCGTCACCGTTTTCACAGATTTGTGTTTTTTGAAGCTTACACGAGGATGATAACTGTATCGTTTCAAAACAATCTCTCTTCCATTAATTTCCTATTATCACTGTAAAGCTGCTTTGAAACAATCTATATTGTAAAAGCGCTATTTAAATGAAGGTCACTTTGTGTGAGTTTATGTCTGTGTGCGAGAGAGTGTGTGTGTACCTCAGACTCAAAGTCCATGTTGAGGATACGGTCAGCCTCGTCCATCACCAGGTACTTGAGCGCGCGCAGGTTGAATCCTTTGGTGTTCTCCAGGTGATCGATCAGGCGGCCCGGAGTCGCTGAGAGTCACAGAACAGGAGTCATTACCCATGATTCAACTCAGCACAGATTCTGTCATCAGGCCACACACTCGGTTGTAACGATCAAAGCATCAAGCGCTCATGAGGAGCGGTTCTCTTACCGATGACTACGTGAGGTTTCTTGGCCAGAACCAGAGCCTGTGACATCATATCAATCCCTCCGACGATAACAGCTGAAACACACACACACACACAGATGAGCGTGTTCTGTGTTTAACTAGTGTTTGAGTTAGGGCATGATGGGAAGGGTTGAGTACCGGTCTTGACGCCGATGCTGGATCCGAGCGCGTCGAACTGCTCTGCGATCTGGAAGGCCAGCTCTCGGGTGGGCGTGAGGACGAGCGAGTGCAGCCGCTGCGCAGACGCTAGCAGAGACTGGAGGATGGGCAGCGCGAACGCACCCGTCTTCCCCGAGCCCGTCTCCGCCAGACCGATGACATCACGACCTGCAGCGGACACACACGCGGGGTTAGCAGTGAGAGTGTCTCTCTCTCTGTGTGTGTGTGTGTGTGTGTGTGTGTGTGGCTGCTCACCCTCCAGAGCTACAGGAATGGCCTCGATCTGGATCTTGGTGGGTTTCTTCCAGCCCAGCTGATCGCAGGCTTCACACAGAACCTCCGTGACGCCCTGAAACACAGCAAATGCTTATAAAACGTGATCATATGCGTTTACAATAACAATAAAGTGTCTCGTCATCAGTCGCAGGATGTGTTTTTTAGCAACACTTCTTAACCTGAAGAAGGGTCTTTATGTGTCACGTGTGATGACGTCACTTATGTTTTTCACTCACCGCGCCACAAACACAATTCAGACAAATCCCTTGTGTGTGTGTGTGTGTGTAAACATATTTGCAATAAAACTCTTTCTGAATAATAAAATAGAGATGAGAGAAAATAGAAGAGATATTTAGGCCAAATATACAACAAACAGTGGCTGACGTGCGCGCGCTTCTTGTGTTTGACCAGCAGGCGGCAGGAAAGTGAACGCGCTCCACAGTTTCGCGAAATCAACACAATATTAACGTTAAAGGCCAATTTGATTCAGAAAGAGTCGTTTCGCCTCACTAAAATAAGCCCGTCTTAATAATAATCGCGTGTAATGAAGCCTGACTGTGCGCGTAAACTTCACGCGGGCGGGCGCGCGCGTCTTACCAGGTCTCTGAAGTTCTTGTGTGTCTCTTCGGTGTGTGTGTCTTCACTCGGCTCGTTGTCTGTCGTGTTGCTCTCGTCTTCGGCTCTGTGTGTGCTTTTCTCCTCTTCGTCTAAAGACGCTTCTCTAAGATCCGCCATGTCTGCGGCGCCGCGTTACTCACGTGCTGAAGCCCCGCCCGCGACCGGAAGCGACGCAGGATCGCGCAAACAAACAGCGCGCGCGAGTGTGAACGGATTGTTGACAGGATCAGATCGAGGCTCTTTGAATAAAAAAGCTGTAAGAACTTCGAAAGCTTGTGAATTTATATAATACATTTATTTGATTTGTATTCACTATACGTATACTTCCCCCTGGCAACCGTTTTATTTGTTGTAATTGTCTTTCTATTTTTTCTTTTCCTTTTTTTCTTGATACAACACTGTATGGTATTGTTCTTTGAATAAAAAAACAAAAACACTAGATTTTGTCACATCTGTGTTTTAAACTATAGTTAATTTGATTTCCATAATCTGTCCTTAAAGGCACAATATGTAATTTTTCGTCTCTTACTCAAATCAAATCAAATCACCTTTATTTATATAGCGCTTTTCACAATGGCAATTGTTTCAAAGCAGCTTCACAGTGGTAACAGGAAAATAATGCAACGGAATTTGATTCGGCTGTACAGCCGCTCTGGAGAAAACGGTGATGTCATCCAGCTCATTTCAATTATCATATAGTGTCAATGCGGGCGGATCAGTAATATAGTTGAAATTTAGGTGTCCCCAACTGAGCAAGCCAAAAGCCAAAGGCGACGGTGGCAAGGAACCAAAACTCCTTCAGGGCCAGAATGGAGAAAAAAACCTTGGGAGAAACCAGGCTCAGTCGGGGTGCCAGTTCTCCTCTGGCCGACGAACAAATAGTGTATGATTATGATTCTGGCAACATTACAGGTCAGAAGTCATATTAGATAAATAGATATTCGTAGGATTATTCGAAAGATTGGAGTTGTCACGCCGGGGACGGGTTTAATTAGGATGTCGTGTCGATGCGGCATTTACAGGAGGGAGTTTAATTGACACTATTGTCTCTACAGACACTTCAGGGATATGGTCGTCATGTCCAGGCTAAGGTCCACCATCTGGTCTGGATACGGCCCGGATCCGGCCGACTGCAGTAAACCTCGGGATAAACAGAGAGACTAACATTAGCGTAGATGCCATTCTTCTTATGATGTAACGAGTACATCAGGTGTTATTGGAAGTGTTCCCGGTTCCGGCTGACCTAGTTAATGCAGCCTAAAACAATCATTTAACTGATTTGAATAATAGAAATTAAAAATGTTTTATGTGTATGCCATAGTAAAGAGATGTGTTTTTAGTCTAGATTTAAACTGACAGAGTGTGTCTGCTTCCCGAACAATGCTAGGAAGACTGTTCCAGAGTTTAGGTGCTAAATAGGAAAAGGATCGACCGCCTGCAGTTGATTTTGATATTCTAGGTATTATCAACTGGCCAGAATTTTGAGACCGCAATAAACGTGATGGAGTATAATGCGTTAAGAGCTCGCTCAAGTACTGGGGCGCTAAACCATTTAGTGCTTTGTCAGTAATCAGCAAGATTTTAAAATGTATACGATGTTTAATAGGGAGCCAATGCAGTGTTGACAGAACCGGGCTAATATGGTCATACTTCCTGGTTCTAGTAAGAACTCTAGCTGCTGCGTTTTGGACCAGCTGCAGTTTATTTATTAAGCGAGCAGGGCAACCACCCAGTAGAGCATTACAATAATCTAGCCTTGAGGTCATGAACGCATGAACTAACTGTTCAGCATTTTGCTGAACACAAAGGCGTGTCTTGACTCCTTGATTGGAGCTTTCATTCTGTCAGACGAGCGCTTCCGCTTCTTCCGCTCATGTGTATGTGGGGGAACGCAGTGCTGTTTTATATTACACACATTTGAGTGTTAAAGTTATGTTATAATGCTCTGTGCGTTTGCTCGGCGCTACTGAGACACTTGTTCACACTGCAGTGAGCTAGATCATATTAGGCATGGTAAAACATGGTACTCGCGGTAAATCAAGAACACCAGACTTAAACAATAAGACTAACTGTGTTGAGCTGGAGAACAATGATTAGTTTCTGTCCATGAATGATCCAAACAGTTGCTCACCGTCTAATAAAACACATCATATATTAAAGTGTCTTTGGTGTTGCCATGGTTTCTACAAAATAAAACGCGGGTATGATGTCATTGATAGGCGACGCGCACACACACGATCCATGTCCTGGTTAAAATTGATGATTTCTCTGGATTTAAACATTCTTGGAAACATATGGGATAATGTACACAAGTCAACAAAATATATAACACTGTTCTAGTGGTTTTTAGATATTTTAATCCAAAAAGCTTACATATTGTGCCTTTAATGACTTAAAAATAGCGTTTTATTTATCCTAATGTGTCAAGCAAAGCTGAACTTATTTAAACAACCAATTGATTTTGAATATAAACAAGGGATCTTTTTTTTTTTTTTTTAAAAATAACAATTTTTCCTTACGCAATATGCTTACAAAATCTTGAACACATTATTAACAATATTTGAATAAAGGGTGAAGATGTCAATTTTCCTAGGCCGGACACTAGTGTATGTACGATTAAGCATTGGTACTGTTCACTCAAGTGTATTTGGCTAGTTATTCTTCACTCAGATCTTAATGTTGACATGCGTCTGAACTTCACCGTCAGTAGTTTCTCAGGACACTCGTACCAGCGCGACTCGGCTGAAGAACTGCAGCAGGGTTTGACATTTTATTCATGTTTAAAGATAAAACACAATCACGGGACACTGCTGAGAGGAAAGGTACAAAAAAGCTGCAAAAGCAAGCAAACTGAACAACCATGTAGTTTTGATTAGCTAAAGCAGGCCCTCCATCTCCCTCATGAAGGCCTCGTACATCTGGTCCTTCGTCTTCATGCTGGGCGGCGCGGCACGGTCCGGCTGGCTCGGGTGGGCCGAGGCCTGGTGTTTGGGCAGCTCGCGCTCGTCCTCCCTCCTGCCGGCTGCTCTCTCCGTCCCGCCGGCCGCCCCGGCCCGGTCCCTGCGCACGCGGAGCGCCGTAGGCACGAAGCGCGTCACCTCTGTCTTGGGGTTGATGATCTGCGGTTTGGCCGAGATGGTGGCACCGCCCGCCTGGGCCGAGGGCGGGCCGGAGCCGCCCGTGATGTTGGCCCGTTTCTCGATGGTGGGGCCGAGCGGGTTGGTGGTGGTCCCGGGGGGTGGCGGCATCTGCAGGGCGGAGCCTCTGCCAGGGGGCAGGAGCACGGAGGAGCTCTGAGAGGCGTCGCCAGAGGACGGCGGAGCTGCGGGAGACTTCTGACGGATGCTGGGCGGAGCGCTGAGCACGTTGGGATTGAGCGGAGGCGGGAAGAGAGAGAGGGGCGGGGCCATGCGGGGGGGGCCGGCACGGGGCGGAGGGGGAGGCGGAGGCATTCCTGCAATCCAACAAAAACACATTAAAGCATCAGCGTTCGTTTCTGCCATTTGATGTTTAGCCTGTTCAAATAATAGTTTTTTCACTAGTTACACACACACACACACACACACCTGGCGGGGCCGGAGGCGGCAGGCGGGGCGGGGGCCCTCGGGGCGGGGGTCCAGGCGGCAGGCCTGGTGGAGGTCCAGGAGGAGGGCCAGGCGGGCGGCCCGGCGGGGGTCCTGGAGGCAGCAGGCGTGGCATGGGGCCCCTGAGGGCCGCGGGGAGTCCAGGAGGCCTCAGGAACGGAGGAGCACCTGTGTCACACACATACTGCTTTATTCATGACTCCAATGCTGCTCATTAGCATAATTGAATAAATAAATGTAACGCACCAGGAGGCGGGCCTGGAGGCGGGCCGGACGGCGGTCCTGGCGGCCTCATTGGAGGAGCAGGAGGCGGTCCCAAAGGAGGAGGCCCTGTGATTGGTGGAGCCTGCATGTGTGGAGGAGGCTGCTGCGCTGCCATTGGTGCCGATGGAACAGGAAGTCTGGGATTGACCAATGACTGAGCGGCTTCAGCAGAGACCTGATCCTCAGCGTCCGACGACTCAGAGTCTGAGTACTCCTCGTCATCCTCCTCCTCGTCCTCCGGGACAGACTGACCTGAACACACACACACACACACACACACACACACACACATGAGCATGAGTGCTGACAGTAGCTGGTGTGAGGAGCGTCAGATGAGACACACACCTGCCATCCGGAGCATCATGGCCTGCAGCGGTGTGATGCTCTTTGTCTTCATCACCCTCCTCTTCCTCTTGTCTTTGGGCGGAGGCATGTCAGCAAACCGCACACTGCGACCTGAGAGAGACAAACACTGATCCATCAGACCCTTCATTCACACACACCGTGGGTTCAGTGTTCACTTCAGAAAACATGCAGATACCTGTGTGTTTCTCGCCTCGCTCTCGCTCCTCGTCCCTGTCGTCATGGCGATCAGCCGTCACTCTAGCGCCAGCTTCTGTGTTGTCTCTCTCTCCGCCGCTGTCGTCCTGAGAGTCGCTGTCGTCGTCTGTGTCGCTCTCGCTGTCAGAGTTTTTCGCTCCAGTGTCCATCATCTCAGTGTCCGAGCCGCCGCTGCCCTCTGACATAAACACACATTAGTGAGTGTGGAATTAGACACACACACACACACACACACACACACACACACGTTTGTTTTTGTGAATTGTGGGGACATTCCATAGGCGTTATAGTTTTTATACCGTACAAACCGTATTTTCTATCCCCCTACACAACCCCTACCCATCACACACACACACACACACACACTGCCTCACCCCTAAACCTACCCATCACAGGAAACTGCACATTTTTACTTTCTCAAAAAAAACTCATTCTGTATGATTTATAAGCCTTTTGAAAAATGGGGACATGGGTAATGCGTGTATCTGCCGCGCTGCTGGAGTGTAGCGTGTATCTGCCGTGTAGCGTGTATCTGCCGTGTAGCGTGTATCTGCCGTGTAGCGTGTATCTGTCGTGTAGCCCGTATCTGGCGTGTGTAGCATGTGTCTGATGTAACGGGCGTATAATGTGTATCTGGCATGTATGTGTTGTGTAGCGTATATCTGTCATGTAGCCCGTATCTGGCGCGTGTAGCATGTGTCTGACATGTAGCGTGTATCTGTCGTGTAACTTGTATCTGACGTGTAGCATGTATCTCTCATGTAGCGTGTATCTGCCGTGTAGCCCGTATCTGGTGTGTGTAGCACGTGTCTGACGTGTAACTTGTATCTGGCGTGTAATGTGTATCTGGCATGTAGCATGTATCTGTCGTGTAGCCTGTATCTGTCGTGTAGCCTGTATCTGGCTTGTGTAGCGTGTGTCTAACGTGTAGCGTGTATCTGGCGTGTTGCTGGAGTGTAGCGTGTATTTGGAGTGTAGCGTGTATCTGCTGTGTAGCGCGTATCTAGCGTGTTATCTCTCGTGTAGCGTGTATCTGTCGTGTGTAGCATGTGTCTGACGTGTAGCGTTTATCTGTCGTGTAACGTGTATCTGGCGTGTATCTCTCGTGTAGCGTGTATCTGACGTGTAGCCCTTATCTGGCGTGTGTAGCATGTATTTGACGTGTAACTTGTATCTGGCGTGTAGCGTGTATCTGGCGTGTAGCGTGTATCTGTCGTGTAGCCCGTATCTGGCGTGTGTAGCATGTGTCTGACGCGTAACGTGTATCTGGTGTGTATCTGTCGTGTATCTGTCGTGTAGCATCTATCTTTCGTCTAGCGTGTATCTGTCGTGTAGCCCGTATCTGGCGTGTGTAGCATGTGTCAAACGTGTAGTGTGTATCTGTCGTGTAACGTGTATCTGGCGTGTATCTGACGTGTAGCGTGTATCTGTCGTGTACCGTGTATCTGTCGTGTAGCGTGTATCTGGAGTGCCGCGTGTATCTGGAGTGCCGCGTGTATCTGGAGTGCAGCGTGTATCTGGAGTGCAGCGTGTATCTGGAGTGTTGCTGGAGTGTAGCGTGTATCTGGCCTGTAGCGTGTATCTGGCGTGTAGCACGTATCTGGCGTGTAGCACGTATCTGGCGTGTTATCTCTCGTGTAGCGAGTATCTGTCGTATCTGGCGTGTAACGTGTATCTGGCGTGTAGCATGTACCTGTCGAGTAGCCCGTATCTGGCGTGTGTAGCATGTGTCTAACGTGTAGCGTGTATCTGGCGTGTTGCTGGAGTGTAGCGTGTATCTGTCGTGTAGCCCGTATATGGCGTGTATAGCATGTGTCTGACGTGTAGCGTGTGTCTGACGTGTAGCGTGTGTCTGTCGTGTAGCGTGTATCTGACGTGTAGCGTGTATCTGACGTGTAGCGTGTTTCTGTCGTGTACCGTGTATCTGGCGTGTGTAGCGTGTGTCTAATGTGTAGCGTGTATCTGTCGTGTAACGTGTATCTGGCGTGTAACTTGTATCTGGCGTGTAACGTGTATCTGGCGTGTAACGTGTATCTGGCGTGTAACGTGTATCTGGCGTGTAACGTGTATCTGGCGTGTAACGTGTATCTGGCGTGTAACGTTTATCTGTTGTGTAGTGTGTATCTGGCGTGTAGTGTGTATCTGGCGTTTAATGTGTATCTGGCCTGTAGCGTGTATCTGTCATGTAATGTGTATCTGGCATGTAGTGTGTATCTGGCGTGTGTAGCATGTGTCTGACGTGTAGTGTGTATCTGGCGTGTATCTGTCCTGTAGCGTGTATCTGGCGTGTACCTGTGCGGCGTGTAGCGTGTATCTGTCATGTAGCGTGTAACTGGCGTGTAACTGGCGTATACCTGTGCGGCGTGTGTTGGCGTGTATCTGCCGTGTAGCGTGTATCTGGCGTGTACCTGTGCGGCGTGTGTTGGCGTGCATCTGCTGTGTAGCGTGAATCTGGCGTGTACCTGTGTGGCGTGTGTTGGCGTGTAGCGTGTATCTGTCGTGAAGCGTGTATCTGGCGTGCACCTGTGCGGTGTGTAGCGTGTATCTGGCGTGTACCTGTGCAGCGTGTGTTGCCGTGTAGCATGTATCTGTCGTGTAGCGTGTATCTGGCGTGTAGCGTGTATCTGGCGTGTACCTGTGCGGCGTGTGTTGGCGTGTAGCATGTATCTGTCGTGTTGTGTGTATCTGGCGTGTGCCTGTGCGGCGTGTAGTGTGTATCTGTTGTGTAGCATGTATCTGCCATGTACCTGTGCGGCGTGTAGCGTGTATCTGGCGTGTACCTGTGCGCTGTGTAGCGTGTATCTGGCGTGTACCTGTGCGCCGTGTAGCATGTATCTGTCGTGTAGCATGTATCTGGCGTGTGCCTGTGCGGCGTGTGTTGGCGTGTAGCATGTATCTGTCGTGTAGCGTGTATCTGGCGTGTACCTGTGCGCCGTGTAGCGTGTATCTGTCGTGTAGTGTGCATCTGGAGTGCCGCGTGTATCTGGAGTGCAGCGTGTATCTGGAGTGCAGCGTGTATCTGGAGTGTTGCTGGAGTGTAGCGTGTGTTGGCGTGTAGCGTGTAGCGTGTATCTGTCGTGAAGCGTGTATCTGGCGTGCACCTGTGCGGTGTGTAGCGTGTATCTGGCGTGTACCTGTGCAGCGTGTGTTGCCGTGTAGCATGTATCTGTCGTGTAGCGTGTATCTGGCGTGTACCTGTGCGGCGTGTGTTGGCGTGTAGCATGTATCTGTCGTGTTGTGTGTATCTGGCGTGTGCCTGTGCGGCGTGTAGTGTGTATCTGTTGTGTAGCATGTATCTGCCATGTACCTGTGCGGCGTGTAGCGTGTATCTGGCGTGTACCTGTGCGCTGTGTAGCGTGTATCTGGCGTGTACCTGTGCGCCGTGTAGCATGTATCTGTCGTGTAGCATGTATCTGGCGTGTGCCTGTGCGGCGTGTGTTGGCGTGTAGCATGTATCTGTCGTGTAGCGTGTATCTGGCGTGTACCTGTGCGCCGTGTAGCGTGTATCTGTCGTGTAGTGTGCATCTGCCGTGTACCTGTGCGGCGTGCGTTGGCGTACAGCTGCAGGATCTGCGGTGGTGGCGGCCCTGGCGGGGGTCCCGGTGGTTTGCGTCCCGGCGGCAGGCGAGGAACTCCAGCCAGAGCGGCTGCAGAGAGCACTGAACCTTTCCTGAAAAACACATCAACATACAGTCATACGCAGATGCTTCCTGCACTTCCTGCGTATGTTTTAGTCTTATGTATTACAAACTGAAGTATTGTTCTGAATACATGTAATTCACATGTAAATACGTGAATCAGACTAGTTTTCTAGGATGTTCTGGTAAGCATGCGTGTGTGTGTTCTGACCCGAGTGCGGAGCTCTTTTTCAGGATGGAGGGCGGCTGGGCTCCGGGCAGAGGGATGTCCTGGATGAGGATGCTGGACGGAGCGTGAGGCATGTCTGGAAGAGGAATACTGTCCACCTCCACCGACTCCGCGTTCTGACGGAGACACACAGACACAAACACACGAGGCAGAGACATTCACTGCATTACTTCACTTTATTCAGCTTCTTTATAACATCACAAGCTCTGACACAGCGGCCAGACACATGCTAGAACGCATGAAAAAGAGAAGTGTTGGTCCTTGACACGGACCTTGACGGAGTCGAAATAGAGCGACAGCTGGCCTCTCTTGGTCTCGTAGTCGACCTCCAGCTTCCGCAGCTCTTTGTACGTCTCTGGATTCTCCCGCTCGTACAGACGCACGATCCGCTCGAAGGTCTCGCGCAGCTTCTTGCGTTTGTCGCGCAACACTTTCTCGTTCAGCAGCGGCTGCTGCACCGGGTTGAACTCTGAACACGGACAGAATGAAACCACCATCAGACACAAGCGATCGGTGCGCTTAAGTCAGACCAGGACACACACACACACACACACACACACACACCCATCTCATCGAGTTTCTCCATGTCTCTGATGATCTGGCGCGGGTCCTTCATCTTCAGCACAGCCGCTCGGACCATCATCCTCTGCTTCTTGTTCTGCGACACAAACACACGACATCAGCGCGCCACGATACATCACTCAACATCATCTTCATCACTAACTCTCGGGGTCAGAGGTCGTGTGCTTACCTTCTTCAGCTCTCTCTTGCGCGCCTCCTTCCCTGCACACACACACAACAGGTCAGAGGTCATTTACACATTACATGAGCTAATCTAGTGCTGGTGTGTGTGTGTGAGAGTGTGTGTGTACTCACTGGCCTGGTCGGTGGGATTCATGAACTTCCCACTCTTGGTGGAGGAGGTGGAGCGGCGACCCATTATGATGATGATGATGACCGACCGGCGGCTTCACCTGAACACACACACACACACAGAGATCAACATCAGATGATCCGTCACACATTCCTCCAGGCGGAAACAGGGCGTTAAACATCTGACCTGTCACATTCATGACTCTTTCCAGCAAAAGTGTGTATTAAAGGTGCAGTGTGTACATTTTAGCAGCATCTAGTGGTGAGGTTGTGAATTGCAGTCACCCCTCCCTTTTGAAGCACATAGAGAAGCTACGGTGGCCGACACAGGACAAAGATGTCGTCGTCTGAGAGAGCAGTGAGTGACTAGCGCTCTGTAGAGCAGTTTGTTCGTTTAGGGCTACCGTAGAAACATGCTGGCGCAAAATGGCAATTTCACTGTAAGGGGACCTGTAAGGTGTGTGTAGATAGAAATGGCTCATTCTAAGATTATAAAAACATAACAGTTCATTATGTAAGGTCTTTATACACCACTGAAAACATAGTTATGTATATTATATTGCATTTCTATCAATGGGTCCTCATATATATTACACACTTCACCTTTAAGACGTTCTCAGCTCTCATGCATTACATTACAGCTGCTATAACTGCAAATGTTTGATTTTTTTTTTTTAAAAATCATAACATTTCACTGCACACAACTCTGGCTCATATAAAACACATCATTTCTAATTTAGTCTTGACAGTAAAACTGTTCTCAGACCCAGTAAGAGTCCCTTGTTGAGTCAAGCCCTACATGTGCACGAGAAACAGAAAACATGATGGAAACTGCAGAGTTACTCTGAACTGCTCAGACTGAGAGTGTTTTGGGATCCGCTTTACTGTCCGTGTGTGAATCCTGAACTAACTGATACTCTTATTTTCTGAATTCGCCTCGGATAAACGAGTCAAAAATGCGAGTGCGTCACATGAACGCGCCGCAGGGTGATGCAGATCCACGTGATCAGAGTAAAAGTCAAACTCACCTCAAATCACTTTAATAAATATCTAATATTCACGCGTTTATCACTGATCAACAAACGCATCCAGTAGCGCGAGCCATTGCTCCTGAGCGGAAGGACGTCACCGCTACTGGAACACTCGTCACTTCCGCCTTCCGGGCTTTTATTATTTAAATCGATAATAAAAGTCAGCTAAAATCCATTATATGTAGTGATAAATGAATAAACATTAGTCAGATGAATAATCCATATGTTCATGATTTGTGATATTGCACATGCTTTATTTGGTGAATAACTGTAAGCTGAATAAGGACGTTATTGTCTTCTGTAGTGCTTCATAATTAACTCTGTTATTTTCCTGTTTATTTTGTGAAGCTCCTTTGAAACAATCTGTATTGTATAAATAGGGTATAGGATACGCAGCAGGACTTAGGGGGCTTGGGGCAGTATTTTTAAATGGTTTGTCATATCTGTGTCCTCGTATGTCAGATTCTTACATTTAATCAACAAATTCAAAAATTCAAGAAATTCAGAATACAAAAAGTGTATAGCTATTACCAATAAAAGGAAGTCGGTATCAAAAAACATTCTACTTTTCTAACTATGAAACTAAAACCGCCAGTAGGTGGCGGCAAGTCTCCTTTATTCAATCGATTCTTTCAAAAATCCTAATTCATTTAGTAAACGACTGTATTTATGAATGGGTATAGCCTAATTTAATTATTTACACATCTGATTCGTTCAAATACGCTGAATCTTTGAGGAACAAAACAAGTGTTCTCCCAGCAAACACAGTACGTTGTGACGATGTCGTCAGTTAGTCGTCATTTGGTCAGCGTGACATTACTTTATGACAGTTTTATAATCTTGGCTAACGTTCCAGAAACGTCGTGGCCATGTCCTCAAAAGACGTCGCTAGTTTATCCCACAGAGAACGTTGTAGCGACGTCGTCCACTGGTCTCCAGATAACTTTCCAGATAATTGCATTACAAGTATTATCTTTGTGATGTATGCCATTTGGATATTATATGAGACAATTACTTTATTCATCAAAGATTTTAAATGTATCAATGTTTTCAAATCGTTGTGTTTGCAAAAACAACAATAAAAAATCTTAAATTATAAAAGTGCCACAATTGTCCCACTATCACGTGCCAGAAGTGGCATTTTGCACCTGAGCAGGTCATAGAACTTCAAAATGAGTTATAAATTCATGATTTTAATATTCGTGATTTTTATTCATGTAATGTGTTAATTCTAGATGTTTATGTTTGTAAATGCTGCGTGACTTTGACATGTTTTAATGGGTTAAAATAATAATAATTTGTTAACACTTTACACAGTTCAAAATGTGTTGGCTTAGTATTTGTACAAAGTAACACTGAATAAATGCTGATTAATAAATGAATGCAGTGTGGTTTTGGGCCATTTTCTATTAGAATTTATTAGGGGTTTCTATTGGTTTCTACTACATATAAGTATTGATCCCTAAATGTATTAACTAAAAACTAAACAAATTTATTTATAAGGTTTTACAGCAGAGAATGAAATGTTTGAGTTTATCAGTTCTATGTGGATTTCAATGTTATGGACCAAGCACATCTTCATTCTCCGGACTAAAGGTGAGAAGTATATTCAAATAAAGGTGGACGTGGTATTTTGGTCAAGTCAAGTCCTTTATTTATATAGCGCTTTTTACAATGCTGTTTGTTTCAAAGCAGCTTCACAGTGGTAACAGGAAAATAATGCAACAGAATTTGATTCGGCTGTACAGCCGCTCTGGTGAAAACAGTGATGTCATCAGCTCATTTCAATTATCATAGAGTGACCATGCGGGCAGATCAGTAATATAGTTGAAAATTTATTTGAATATTTAGTTTAAAATTTTAGTGTCCCCAACTGAGCAAGCCAAGCCAAGCCAAAGGCAACGGTGGCAAGGAACCAAAACTCCTTCAGGGCCAGAATGGAGAAAAATAAACCTTGGGAGAAACCAGGCTCAGTCGGGGTGCCAGTTCTCCTCTGGTCATCATGCCGTGTCGGTGGGGCAATTATTAGATAGGAATATTCGAAAGATCGGAGTCATCACGCCGGAGGTTTAATGAGGATGTCGTGTCGATGAGGCAATTTCAGGGGATGTCTAATTGACACGGTCTCTGCAGACACTTCAGGGATGCGTTCGTCATGTCCAGGCTAAGGTCTACCATCTGGTCCGAATACGGCCCGGATCCGGCCGACTGCAGTAAGCCTCGGGATAAACAGAGAGACTAACATTAGCGTAGATGCCATTCTTCTTATGATGTAACGAGTACATCAGGTGTTATGGGAAGTGTTCCCGGTTCCGGCTGACCTAGTTAATGCAGCCTAACAATCATTTAACTGATTTGAATAATAGAAATTAAAAATGTTTTATGTGTATGCCATAGTAAAGAGATGTGTTTTTAGTCTAGATTTAAACTGACAGAGTGTGTCTGCTTCCCGAACAATGCTAGGAAGACTGTTCCAGAGTTTAGGTGCTAAACAGGAAAAGGATCGACCGCCTGTAGTTGATTTTGATATTCTAGGTATTATCAACTAGCCAGAGTTTTGAGACCGCAATAGACATGATGGAGTATAATGCGTTAAGAGCTCGCTCAAGTACTGGGGAGCTAAACCATTTAGTGCTTTGTAAGTAATTAGCAAGATTTTAAAATGTATACGATGTTTAATAGGGAGCCAGTGCAGTGTTGCCAGAACCGGGCTAATATGGTCATACTTCCTGGTTCTAGTAAGAACTCTAGCTGCTGTGTTTTGGACCAACTGCAGTTTATTTATTAAGCGAGCAGGGCAACCACCCAGTAGAGCATTACAATAATCTAGCCTTGAGGTCATGAACGCATGAACTAACTGTTCAGCATTTTGCATTGAAAGCATGTTCTGTAATTTAGATATATTTTTATATATCTAAATTACGGTATTTTGGTCGTTAGGACATACCAGCCACGTTCCAGCAACGTACCACAATAACGTTGCCACGACGATTATGGTAATCACAAAGTTACATCACTGGAATGTTATTTGACACGTCGCTAAATCTAATATGGTCCTTTGAGGTTATGTCCTCACAACATGCCAGTTTGGTTGTTGAGACGTGCTCATCACATTCCAGCGACGTACCACTATAACGTCGCCACGACGATTATGGGAATCACAACATTACGTTGCTACAACGAATATGGTCCGGTTACGTCTTCACAACGTAAAGCTGGGCATACACTATGCGATTTTCGTCCGATTTCGAGCCGAATTCTGATTAGTGCGACTCTTTTTTGGGTCAGGCCGATTTTCAGCTATCTCGTGCGTCGTTTGTCCTGAGGTGTTCGTGCAGTGTACGGGGGAAACGAGAGGCGAGAAACCTCTCCCGATCGGCAATGGGATGGTGGGACGAATTTCTGGCATTTCAGAAATTCTGGTCGCCCCTCGTGAGGGTATCGCACAGCTGAAGCAGAGCTACGAACTGATTGCCCTATTTCTCCTCACTGCGCCTGCGCCAAAGCAGAAGTTGAACAATTTCATCTTTAATGCAGCAAGAAAGAAAACGTAAAGAGGGTTCTCTAAGGGATTTTTAAGTTCTGTAGGCAGCTATCAAATAGCAGCAATTTAGCAAACTGTTGCATGCCTCCAGTTCGTGTAGTAAAATGGATAATCTAAGTCTTCCAAACCACCATGTAGCCTATCCAGCACCTCTTTTATTAATTCAGCTACTTGATCATTAATTTACTTGTTTCACTTTTCACTTTATTTACTAATTTATTTAATACTTACTTAACTTTATTATCACGGGAAATGTGAACCGTTGTCCATCATTTGACAATTGGTGATAAAGAAAAATGTCACGTCGCAATATTGGAAATTATTTTTTCGTTTTAAATCATGAAGGCGAGTCAGTGGATATCACGCAATGTGCCAACTTTGCGCGAGAGTTATGTCGGTGAAGTCTTAAACCCAGTCAATTATTCACTACAGAAAGTGAAAGTAAAATCTAACAAGCTTTCGGCGCATATTCTCACAGAGACAACGAAAGTTAAACTACTTCAACATATATTCAGAAAACGTATAACTGTTTTAATTCATTTTCTTAATATTTCTCTTGTGGCCCATATAGCCTATAGTGAAAAAATATTAGAAGAGAAGTAGGCCTATTTTGTGTTAAACAAGTTGTTTTTGAAATAAAGCTGCTTTTACTTTTCATTGAGACTGATATTATTGCAGTGTTCTGACATATTAAAGACTGTTAATCATTTTAATTATATGCCTGTAATTCATTATATAATCGGCCTAAATGTTTTTAAATAATTTAATTTTAATGAGGAGTAAGCTAATCTAATGTTTTATTATGCAGCGTGGGGGTTGTGTATTGATGCGTTATGAAATTGTTGCGGGCAAATGAAAAGTAATATCAATTTAATAATAAAAGTAGGACTACCCTAATAATAATAATATTAATAATAATAATTTAATACATAAATTGGAAATGCTAACTCCCCTTGATATCGTTTTAACAATAGTATTCATCGATTGCTCCTGTCTGCCTCCTGTTTGTTCTTATGACTGTTGTGCTCGCGTGTGCTTTGCTTGCTTTTGAATCTTTATTTGATATCATTCCCTGTTGTTTAAACTGCTAAATATAATTTACCCATCACCATATATTGTCTAATATTGCCTACCACATTAAATCTGACATCGCTAGCTTTTAATCTAAATCACTATCAAATCAAATCAAATCACCTTTATTTATATAGCGCTTTTCACAATGGCAATTGTTTCAAAGCAGCTTCACAGTGGTAACAGGAAAATGATGCAACGGAATTTGATTCGGCTGTACAGCCGCTCTGGAGAAAACGGTGATGTCATCCAGCTCATTTCAATTATCATATAGTGTCAATGCGGGCGGATCAGTAATATAGTTGAAATTTAGGTGTCCCCAACTGAGCAAGCCAAAGCCAAAGGCGACGGTGGCAAGGAATCAAAACTCCTTCAGGGCCAGAATGGAGAAAAAAACCTTGGGAGAAACCAGGCTCAGTCGGGGTGCCAGTTCCCCTCTGGCCGACGAACAAATAGTGTATGATTATGATTCTGGTAACATTACAGGTCAGAAGTCATATTAGATAAATAGATATTCGTAGGATTATTCGAAAGATTGGAGTTGTCACGCCGGGGACGGGTTTAATTCGGATGTCGTGTCGATGCGGCATTTACAGGGGGGAGTTTAATTGACACTATTGTCTCTACAGACACTTCAGGGATATGGTCGTCATGTCCAGGCTAAGGTCCACCATCTGGTCTGGATACGGCCCGGATCCGGCCGACTGCAGTAAACCTCGGGATAAACAGAGAGACTAACATTAGCGTAGATGCCATTCTTCTTATGATGTAACGAGTACATCAGGTGTTATTGGAAGTGTTCCCGGTTCCGGCTGACCTAGTTAATGCAGCCTAAAACAATCATTTAACTGATTTGAATAATAGAAATTAAAAATGTTTTATGTGTATGCCATAGTAAAGAGATGTGTTTTTAGTCTAGATTTAAACTGACAGAGTGTGTCTGCTTCCCGAACAATGCTAGGTAGACTGTTCCAGAGTTTAGGTGCTAAATAGGAAAAGGACCGACCGCCTGCAGTTGATTTTGATATTCTAGGTATTATCAACTGGCCAGAATTTTGAGACCGCAATAAACGTGATGGAGTATAATGCGTTAAGAGCTCGCTCAAGTACTGGGGCGCTAAACTATTTAGTGCTTTGTAAGTAATCAGCAAGATTTTAAAATGTATACGATGTTTAATAGGGAGCCAATGCAGTGTTGCCAGAACCGGGCTAATATGGTCATACTTCCTGGTTCTAGTAAGAACTCTAGCTGCTGCGTTTTGGACCAGCTGCAGTTTATTTATTAAGCGAGCAGGGCAACCACCCAGTAGAGCATTACAATAATCTAGCCTTGAGGTCATGAACGCATGAACTAACTGTTCAGCATTTTGCATTGAAAGCATGTGCCGTAATTTAGATATATTTTTAAGATGGTAGAATGCAGTTTTACAGATGCTAGAAACGTGGCTTTCAAATGAGAGATTGGTATCAAAGAGCACACCCAGGTTCCTAACTGACGACGAGGACTTGACAGAGCAGCCATCGAGTGTTAGACAGTATTCTAGGTTACTACTTGTGGAGTTTTTTTGTCCAATGATTAAAAATTCAGTTTTTTCTGAATTAAGTTGCAGGAAATTACTAGTCATCCAATTTTTTATATCAGCTATGCATTCTGTTAATCTTGTGAATTGGTAAGTTTCGTCAGGGCGTGAAGAAATATAGAGCTGAGTATCGTCAGCATAACAATGAAAATTAACGCCATGCTTCCTAATAATATCTCCCAGTGGTAGCATGTACAGGGTGAAAAGCAACGGTCCTAGCACTGAGCCCTGCGGTACTCCATACTGAACTTGTGTTCGGTGTGACATCTCTTCATTTACTGCTACAAACTGATAACGGTCAGATAAGTATGATTTAAACCATGCCAATGAAGTTCCACTAATGCCAACATAATTTTCGAGTCTATTCAAAAGAATATTGTGGTCGATAGTATCGAATGCAGCGCTAAGATCGAGTAACACTAATAGAGATATACAACCACGATCGGATGATAAGAGTAAATCATTTGTTACTCTGATGAGAGCAGTCTCAGTACTATGATACGGTCTAAATCCTGACTGGAAATCCTCACAGATACCATTTCTTTCTAAAAAGGAGCATAATTGTGAGGACACTGCCTTTTCTAGTATTTTTGACAGAAAGGGTAGATTTGAGATTGGCCTGTAATTGACTAATTTTGTAGGATCAAGTTGCGGTTTTTTAATAAGTGGTTTAATAATAGCCAACTTAAAAGTTTTCGGTACATATCCTAATGTCAAGGATGAATTAATGATATTAAGGAGAGGCTCTATGACCTCTGGAAGCATCTCTTTTAGTAGTTTAGTCGGTATGGGGTCGAGCATACATGTTGTTGATTTTGATGATTTAACGAGTTTAGCCAATTCTTCTTCTCCTATAGCAGTGAATGAATGTAATTTTTCCTCAGTGACACTACAATGCACTGTCTGATGTGATACTGTAGTAGACGGCTGCATGGTTATAATTTTTTTCCTAATATTATCAATCTTATAGGTAAAGAAGTTCATAAAGTCATTACTGCTGTGCTGTTTACAAACATCAGAAGGTGAAGCTTTATCTTTGGTTAATTTAGCCACTGTATCGAATAAATACCTAGGGTTGTGTTTGTTTTCTTCTAAGAGAGTCGAGAAATAAGCAGATCTAGCAGTTTTTAGGGCCTTTCTGTATACAATCATGCTCTCTTTCCACGAAATGCGAAAAACTTCTAGTTTTGTTTTCTTCCAGCTGCGCTCCATTTTTCTGGCTGCTGTTTTAAGGGCCCGGGTGTGCTCGTTGTACCACGGCGTTGGACTATTTTCTTTAATCTTCTTTAAGCGCCGGGGAGCAACTGTGTCTAAAGTGCTGGAAAAGAGAGAGTCAATAGTTTCTGTTGCAACATCGAGTTCCTCTAGGCTATCTGGGATGCTGAGGAGATGAAACTGATGAGGAAGATTATTTACAAAGAAATCTTTAGTCGCAGCAGTGATAGTCCTGCCATATTTAAAGCGAGGGGACGGCTTTGCAGCCTTTGCTAAATTAAGTGTACATGATACTAGGTAATGATCTGAGATGTCATCGCTCTGCTGCAGAATTTCAATGGTATCAACATTTATTCCATGTGACAGTATTAGGTCTAACGTATGATTACGGCGATGAGTGGGTCCTGACACGTGTTGCCTTACTCCAATAGAGTTTAGAATGTCTCTAAATGCTAATCCCAGTGCGTCTTTTTCATTGTCTACATGGATATTAAAATCACCAACAATTAGGACTTTATCTGCAGCCAGTACTAACTCTGATAGA
The DNA here is from genome assembly GCA_039654105.1 of Coreius guichenoti. Taxonomy (NCBI): domain Eukaryota; kingdom Metazoa; phylum Chordata; class Actinopteri; order Cypriniformes; family Gobionidae; genus Coreius; species Coreius guichenoti. The sequence goes on along the minus strand of CM077171.1, from coordinate 47,577,998 downwards.
AAATCAGCAAATTCTCTGGTAAAGTCTGTATGGTGCCCTGGTGGCCTATATACAGTAGCCAGCACAAATGTCAAACGGGATTTATCGATTTCACTACATAACGTTACATAAAGCACCAAAACTTCAAAGGAATTATATCTGAAACTAGACTTGTGAGTAATACCGAAGATATTATTATAAATTACAGCAACACCTCCCCCTTTACCTTTCAGACGCGGCTCGTGTTTATAACAATAATCTTGGGGGGTGGACTCATTTAAAGTAATGTAATCGTCAGGTTTTAGCCAGGTTTCTGTCAAACACAGCACATCTAGGTTATGATCTGTAATCATATCATTAACAATAAGCGCTTTTGAGGAAAGGGATCGAATATTCAGCAACCCGAGCTTTATCATTTGATCATCTGTATTATATCTGTTGTTTATTTGTTGGACATCAATTAAATTTTTACCGTTGAATGGTTTTGACGTTTTTTTGTATTTACTAATTCGTGGAACAGACACAGTCTCTATGTGATAATATCTAGGTGAAAGAGTCTCTATGTGCTGGGATTTATCTGACTTCTGTGACGTGAGACAGCTAGCAGGCGGTCGGGTAAGCCAGTCCGTCTGCTTCCTGACCTGGGCCCCAGTTAGTCAAGGTTTAACTCTAAGACTATGTGCCAAATTACTAGAGAGAAGAGCGGCACCATCCCAGGAAGGATGAATACCATCTTTTTTCAACAGGTCAGGTCTGCCCCAAAAGCTTTTCCAATTGTCTATGAACCCTATGTTATTTTGCGGACACCACTTAGACAACCAGCCATTGAGTGATGATAGTCTGCTAAGTATCTCATCACTCCTTTTAACGGGGAGGGGACCAGAGCAAAAAACGTCATCTGCCATCGTACTTGCGAGTTTACACACCTCTTTAATGTTAATTTTGGTGATCTCCGACTGGCGAAGTCGAACATCATTTGTGCCGACGTGAATAATAATCTTAGAGAATTTACGATTAGCATTAGCCAGCACTTTTAAATTTGCTTTGATGTCAGGCGCTCTGGCTCCCGGTAAACATGTGACTATGGTGGCTGGTGTCTCTATTTTCACGTTCCGTGTAATAGAATCGCCAATAACTAGGGCACTTTCAACAGGATTCTCAGTGGGTGCATCACTGAGTGGGGAGAACCTGTTTGATGTTCTAATCGGAACGGAAGAGTGGTTTTTTGATCCGCGACTATGCCGTCTCACCGTCACCCAGTTGCCCTGCTGCACGGGCTCTACAGCCGGAACCGAACAATGTACAGAGTTCACTAAGCTATTCGCATCCAAAGCAGTGTCTAAAGCTGTTACATTCTCACTACTCTCAAATAAAGTCTGGATGCGTGTTTCTAATTCTGAAATCTTCTCCGTCAGCCTGACTATCTCCTTACATTTATCACATGTGAAGCCCTGTTCGCCAACGGAGAAAGATATACTAAACATGAAACATGCAGTGCAAGTGACAATGACAGGAGAAGAAGACATGGCTTACCGTATTTGTTGATTAATCCAACTTACCACAGTTGTTTGATGGAGTCTATTTACTAATCCAACTCACCACAGTTGTTTAATGAACTCAGAAAACAAGAGACCTGAGTGCAGAGATGGCAAGCTAACAAGCTAGCGAAATGCTAACGCGTGATAGTGATTTAGATTAAAAGCTAGCGGTGTCAGATTTAATATGGTAGGCAATATTAGACAATATATGGTGATGGGTAAATTATATTTAGCAGTTTAAACAACAGGGAATGATATCAAATAAAGATTCAAAAGCAAGCAGAGCACACGCGAGCACAGCAGTCAGAAGGACAAACAGGAGGCAGACAGGAGCAATCGATCAAGCAGACAGGAGCAATCACGCGTTAGCATTTCGCTAGCCTGTTAGCTTGCCATGTCTGCACTCGGGTCTCTTGTTTTCTGAGTTCATTAAACAACTGTGGTGAGTTGGATTAGTAAATAGACTCCATCAAACAACTGTGGTAAGTTGGATTAATCAACAAATACGGTAAGCCATGTCTTCTTCTCCTGTCATTGTCACTTGCACTGCATGTTTCATGTTTAGTATATCTTTCTCCGTTGGCGAACAGGGCTTCACATGTGATAAATGTAAGGAGATAGTCAGGCTGACAGAAAAGATTTCAGAATTAGAGACACGCATCCAGACTTTATTTGAGAGTAGTGAGAATGTAACAGCTTTAGACACTGCTTTGGATGCGAATAGCTTATTGAACTCTGTACGTTGTTCGGTTCCGGCTGTAGAGCCCGTGCAGCAGGGCAACTGGGTGACGGTGAGACGGCATAGTCGTGGATCAAAAAACCACTCTTCCGTTCCGATTAGAACATCAAACAGGTTCTCCCCACTCAGTGATGCACCCACTGAGAATCCTGTTGAAAGTGCCCTAGTTATTGGCGATTCTATTACACGGAACGTGAAAATAGAGACACCAGCCACCATAGTCACATGTTTACCGGGAGCCAGAGCGCCTGACATCAAAGCAAATTTAAAAGTGCTGGCTAATGCTAATCGTAAATTCTCTAAGATTATTATTCACGTCGGCACAAATGATGTTCGACTTCGCCAGTCGGAGATCACCAAAATTAACATTAAAGAGGTGTGTGAACTCGCAAGTGCGATGGCAGATGACGTTTTTTGCTCTGGTCCCCTCCCCGTTAAAAGGAGTGATGAGATACTTAGCAGACTATCATCACTCAATGGATGGTTGTCTGAGTGGTGTCCGCAAAATAACATAGGATTCATAGACAATTGGAAAAGCTTTTGGGGCAGACCTGACCTGTTGAAAAAAGATGGTATTCATCCTTCCTGGGATGGTGCCGCTCTTCTCTCTAGTAATTTGGCACATAGTCTTAGAGCTAAACATTGACTAACTGGGGCCCAGGTCAGGAAGCAGACGGACTGGCTTACCCGACCGCCTGCTAGCTGTCTCACGTCACAGAAGTCAGATAAATCCCAGCACATAGAGACTCTTTCACCTAGATATTATCACATAGAGACTGTGTCTGTTCCACAAATTAGTAAATACAAAAAACCATCAAAACCATTCAACGGTAAAAATTTAATTGATGTCCAACAAATAAACAACAGATATAATACAGATGATCAAATGATAAAGCTCGGGCTGCTGAATATTCGATCCCTTTCCTCAAAAGCGCTTATTGTTAATGATATGATTACAGATCATAACCTAGATGTGCTGTGTTTGACAGAAACCTGGCTAAAACCTGACGATTACATTACTTTAAATGAGTCCACCCCCCAAGATTATTGTTATAAACACGAGCCGCGTCTGAAAGGTAAAGGGGGAGGTGTTCCTGTAATTTATAATAATATCTTCGGTATTACTCAGAAGTCTAGTTTCAAATATAATTCCTTTGAAGTTTTGGTGCTTTATGTAACGTTATGTAGTGAAATTGATAAATCCCGTTTGACATTTGTGCTGGCTACTGTATACAGGCCACCAGGGCACCATACAGACTTTACCAGAGAATTTGCTGATTTTCTATCAGAGTTAGTACTGGCTGCAGATAAAGTCCTAATTGTTGGTGATTTTAATATCCATGTAGACAATGAAAAAGACGCATTGGGATTGGCATTTAGAGACATTCTAAACTCTATTGGAGTAAGGCAACACGTGTCAGGACCCACTCATCGCCGTAATCATACGTTAGACCTAATACTGTCACATGGAATAAATGTTGATACCATTGAAATTCTGCAGCAGAGCGATGACATCTCAGATCATTACCTAGTATCATGTACACTTAATTTAGCTAAGGCTGCAAAGCCGTCCCCTCGCTTCAAATATGGCAGGACTATCACTGCTGCGACTAAAGATTTCTTTGTAAATAATCTTCCTCATCAGTTTCATCTCCTCAGCATCCCAGATAGCCTAGAGGAACTCAATGTTGCAACAGAAACTATTGACTCTCTCTTTTCCAGCACTTTAGACACAGTTGCTCCCCGGCGCTTAAAGAAGATTAAAGAAAATAGTCCAACGCCGTGGTACAACGAGCACACCCGGGCCCTTAAAACAGCAGCCAGAAAAATGGAGCGCAGCTGGAAGAAAACAAAACTAGAAGTTTTTCGCATTTCGTGGAAAGAGAGCATGATTGCATACAGAAAGGCCCTAAAAACTGCTAGATCTGCTTATTTCTCGACTCTCTTAGAAGAAAACAAACACAACCCTAGGTATTTATTCGATACAGTGGCTAAATTTACCAAAGATAAAGCTTCACCTTCTGATGTTTGTAAACAGCACAGCAGTAATGACTTTATGAACTTCTTTACTTGTAAGATTGATAATATTAGGAAAAAAATTATAACCATGCAGCCGTCTACTACAGTATCACATCAGACAGTGCATTGTAGTGTCACTGAGGAAAAATTACATTCATTCACTGCTATAGGAGAAGAAGAATTGGCTAAACTCGTTAAATCATCAAAATCAACAACATGTATGCTCGACCCCATACCGACTAAACTACTAAAAGAGATGCTTCCAGAGGTCATAGATCCTCTTCTTAATATCATTAATTCATCCTTGACATTAGGATATGTACCGAAAACTTTTAAGTTGGCTATTATTAAACCACTTATTAAAAGACCGCAACTTGATCCTACAAAATTAGTCAATTACAGGCCAATCTCAAATCTACCCTTTCTGTCAAAAATACTAGAAAAGGCAGTGTCCTCACAATTATGCTCCTTTTTAGAAAGAAATGGTATCTGTGAGGATTTCCAGTCAGGATTTAGACCGTATCATAGTACTGAGACTGCTCTCATTAGAGTTACAAATTATTTACTCTTATCATCCGATCGTGGTTGTATATCTCTATTAGTGTTACTCGATCTTAGCGCTGCATTCGATACTATCGACCACAACATTCTTTTGAATAGACTCGAAAATTATGTTGGCATTAGTGGAATTTCATTGGCATGGTTTAAATCATACTTATTTGACCGTTATCAGTTTGTAGCAGTAAATGAAGAGATGTCACACTGAACACAAGTTCAGTATGGAGTACCGCAGGGCTCAGTGCTAGGACCGTTGCTTTTCACCCTGTACATGCTACCACTGGGAGATATCATTAGGAAGCATGGCGTTAGTTTTCATTGTTATGCTGACGATACTCAGCTCTATATTTCTTCGTTGAAGTCTGTGTGTGACTCAAGCACGGTCAATTGCAAGATATTGTCACAAATATAGAGGGATTATATCAACCCAATTAAAAGTTTATGCCATAAGTGTTAGCAAAAAAATGTTAAAAGATCCTTATTTGACATGAAATATAGTTATGTTATATATCATTAATTCACAAATATTATATATATAATATTTATTACTTTGAAATCAGATAACTGTGATTTCTTGTGGCATTGCTGCATCAATAGGAAGAGAATTACAATAATATGAATGAAGTTCCAAGTGCCCAACCAAAGGGAACACTAATCACAATAATGGTGAGAGGAAGTGGAGGAAATGAGCAAAAAGTCTATTAAAAATTGCCCCGCCTCAAAAACCATTTGCCTGCCCGCCTGTTTTTTTTTTTTTTTTTTGCTTTGGCAAAATGGTACTCAAACCAGTCAAGTAATGTTTACTTGGGTTTTCTAAGTAACGAAGGCATAGAATGCAAACAGTACAGATTACTAAATTGTTTTAAGTTCGTTCAACAATTTATTGGACATTAAGTAAAGTTAACTAAAAAGTCTTAGTAAGAACAACTATTGGATTTTACAGTGCTCTTTGATACCAATCTTTCATTTGAAAGCCACGTTTCTAGCATCTGTAAAACTGCATTCTACCATCTTAAAAATATATCTAAATTACGGCACATGCTTTCAATGCAAAATGCTGAACAGTTAGTTCATGAGTTCATGACCTCAAGGCTAGATTATTGTAATGCTCTACTGGGTGGTTGCCCTGCTCGCTTAATAAACAAACTCCAGCTGGTCCAAAACGCAGCAGCTCAAGAATCAAACCATGTAATATTAGACCATCTTAAACACAAACTGAACAGAACATGCAGACAACATTGCAGTGTTTTCTTTATTTCTTTATTATCATCTAGCATGGCTTCAGCAGCCTCCTCTGGTTATGTTTTTTTATGGTTTTTGACAGATGCTCATCGTGATGTGGGATGGTGTTGCGGTGGGTCTCTAGAAGGGAATGGGCCCGTAGTACGCAGTGTATGCCGCGATGATGCCGGACGTGTCCATCATGTGCTCGCAGGCCAGGTTTGCTTCACACACTTCCTTGAGACTGAGAGAACACAAGTGTGTGTGTGAGATACACGCGATACACTGCTGACTGTGAGAGTGT
>CM077171.1:47559140-47566640 GCA_039654105.1 Coreius guichenoti | reverse complement strand
TGTGTGTCGTTCCCTGATGATCCACGACTGTGTGTGTGTGTGTCGTTCCCTGATGATCCACGACTGTGTGTGTATGTGTGTGTGTGTGTGTGTGTGTGTCGTTCCCTGATGATCCACGGCTGTGTGTGAGTGTGTGTGTCGTTCCCTGATGATCCACGACTGTGTGTGTGTGTGTGTGTCGTTCCCTGATGATCCATGACTGTGTGTGTGTGTGTGTGTGTGTGTCGTTCCCTGATGATCCACGGCTGTGTGTGAGTGTGTGTGTCGTTCCCTGATGATCCACGACTGTGTGTGTGTGTGTGTCGTTCCCTGATGATCCACGACTGTGTGTGCGTGTGTGTCGTTCCCTGATGATCCACAACTGTGTGTGTGTGTGTGTGTGTGTGTCGTTCCCTGATGATCCACGACTGTGTGTGTGTGTGTGTGTGTGTGTGTGTGTGTCGTTCCCTGATGATCCACGACTGTGTGTGTGTGTGTGTGTGTGTGTGTGTGTCGTTCCCTGATGATCCACGACTGTGTGTGTGTGTGTGTGTGTGTGTGTGTGTGTGTGTGTGTGTCGTTCCCTGATGATCCACGACTGTGTGTGTGTGTGTGTGTGTGTGTCGTTCCCTGATGATCCACGACTGTGTGTGTGTGTGTGTGTGTGTCGTTCCCTGATGATCCACGACTGTGTGTGTGTGTGTGTGTGTGTCGTTCCCTGATGATCCACGGCTGATCTCATGTTTCATGTTCAGTCTTTTGTTTAGGTAATTGCGAATTTTTATCTCACAATTCTGATTTCTTTTTGGAGAATTGTGAGATATAATGTACAATTATGAGAGAAAAAATACTTTTTTTTCTCAGAATTGCGACTTTAATAAAAAAAATTAAAATGTAATTACGTCTTTTTATCTCTCGCAATTCTGAGAAAAAAAGTCAGAATTGTAAGATGCAAACTCGCAATTACCTTTGTTATTTCCCAGAAGACAAAATGAGTACAATTTACCCTGTTCATCCAATTCAGAAAGTGTACACACCCCAGATCTTAATGCATCGTGTTTCCTTCTTGAGCATCAATACTTTTTTCTTTTTTCTAAGATTGCTTTTTTTGCTTCAAGAAATATTGTGTCTGTCATTCCCTGATGATCCACGGCTGATCTCGTTTCATGTTCAGTCATTTGTTTAGGTAATTGTGACTTCTTTTCTGAGAATTGTGAGATATAAACTCGCAATTGCAAGTTATAATGTACAATTATGAGGGGAAAAAACACTTTTTTTAAACTTTTTTTTCTCAGAATTGCGACTTTAATAAAAAAAATTGAATTGCTTTTTTTGCTTCAATAAATATTGTGGAAAACTGATTTTGTTTAAGATAATATGCAGAGGAAAACCAAGTCCTATGTTTGTGTTTTATGCCTTATTAGTATTTCAAAGTATTCTAAAGTATTTAGATTAAGTTTCAAAATTTATGTAATGTAACGAAATACGTTACAAATGACTTTTTAAAGCATGTATTTTGTAATCTGTAGTGAAATACATTTTAAAAGTACCCTTCCCAACCCTGCACACACACACACACACACACACACACTGACCTGCGCTCAGGCATGCAGCCATCATGCAGCAGAAGATCAGCAGCGTCAGGCTCTTCATGTTTGTCTCTGTGTTTAAGTTGATCTGTGTGTCTCTGTGTCACTCACATCATTTATAACGGTGACGTCACAATGACCGGGCATCATGATTGGACGAGGAATCAAATATCCACACACACACACACACTGATGCAGTAGCAGCAGAGACTCCAGGGGGCGCCATCCACCTGATCACAAACTCCTCAAACTTCAAACGCCGCGGTTGCGTGCGAGCGGCTCGTCAGCGGAGGAAAGCGGCTTCATATAAAGACTTTAATTACAGCCGTTCCTCCAGTGATGCTGTTTAGGGCCGAGCAGCTTCTGACGCTCCTGTGTTTCCATCACCTGGACGTTTCCTCATGCGCCGCAGGAACGCATGGCTTCGGTCAAGGGTTCAGATGTTGAGCTGACATGAACCTCGGACACCAGAGCATATTTTTGTGTCCTGGCTCTGCCAGTCGTGCCGTGGGCTATTTATTCCCGCAGAGGCCGTGTTCTTGGACTCCATCTGTGTAATTTTGCCGTCTGAGTTGCGAATCGCTGAAGTGCAGAGGCCACAGAGTCTGTACAAGAATCCTGCCATCTCCGTTCAGAGTAAACCGCTCGTACACGTGGATCTCCACCAGATCCAGAGAGACTCACGGAGGTCAGCATGAAATAATGAGCAGACCAAGGTCGTTTCAGGGTTGCAGGAGTTTAATTGTGAAAGCAAAGACAGATTAAAAAATCAGCATCACATACACGACTTATCTCTGGCGTCAACATTTAGTCCTCAGACTAGGTTCATTTTTGTCATTTGAAATACAATTGCAGTCATGAACTCAGTTTGAATAGCTGTTAATGTGTAAACGAAAGAGAAATTGTCAGTATAGCGTAAGTATCTGGGCGAACTGGCCCGTTGTCAATGAGCAAGAGAATGTTAGTAACGTACACAAGGATATATATGTGTGTGTGTGTGTGTGTGTGTGTGTGTGTGAATAGGGTTAATTTGACCTATAAATGATTATTTAACCTGTTAACTGTCACTAACTCTTTTTGAACATAGATCTGAACTCAAATAATTGTAATTCATGAATGCTTCGGTTGGTCTCTTTTTAAAGAACATGCTCAGCAGATTAGAAAGCACTTCAAAAAAATCAAAATGTTATGAAATGAAAGCCATGTATGTCTAAGCAATGAAGTCTGAAACACAAAAATTGAGGTTCCTGTGAGATTTTGTTTAGGTGCTGTACCAAAAACCCGTGTTATTCTGTCAAAAAACAATACATTTCTCTCACAATATCACAAAATGGTGACCGAATATAGAACCTTGAGGCTCAGACCTTATTAACATTATGCATTTTGTCAAGATTAGAAAATGTTTTGATTATAAAATAGTGTAAAATATGAAACATGACACTGGCCACTAGGGGGAGGAGCTTGCTAAAAGATTTAAAGTGATAACTCAATGTCCAATTTTAAAGCAGTTTTCACAGGATGAATTTCCAATGAATTTCCAATGATTTTATTCAAATATGTGACAGTCAACAGGTTAAACGAAGAGCTTCACTGGTCATATGCAAACGCGGAGGCAGGGCTCAGTACGGACGCAGATGTGGGTTGGGCCTGTGCTGCTGAGAGCCGAAGTACGTCTGATAGGCCAGGTGTGAGCCGAAGCGGAGCGCAAGCAGACGGCAGGGTGAATAGTCTTCACAGATCTCGGCCCGGCGCTCCACCGGAGACTTCAGCCTGAAAACACACATAAGACACGTGTCTGAACGTGTGTCATCAACGCCTGACGTTCATGTAGAAAATAAAGTGAACTTATTCTCATCCACAACTCGTTGTTGTTGGTGTTCCTTTACGAGGGAACTCTACGCTGCGTCCAAGTGATGATGGTATGGGAACGCGGTGAGTGTGTTACAAATCAGGAATGGTGAGAGAACATTGTGCTTACATATTTTTTCGTTTCTTCAAACCAAACTGTGTCTTCAGCCGACAAAGTAAATCTTCCCTGTGTGCACTGTGATCATCTGATCCTCATGATCCAATGAGGACTCTCCGCTCCTGCCTGGCCCTTTTCAAGGAGACTGGCCAGGCTCGCGGCAATCATTGTTCAGGGAGCTCGGATCATGGGGGTCGCAAATGGAGCTGGCAGAGGAGCTCGAGACAGGCCTGTCCCTTTCTCAGCTCTCACTTGCTGGCTCTAGTGATTTTACTCGGGACCTGGAAGTACACTCTGTGTTTTTTTCCACCTTGAGTGAAGGGCCGGTGTTGGGCGTTATCCAGTTCTGAGGAGGTGGATATCGTCAGCATCGAGGCAGGGGAGTTTGAGGAGTCGCCAGCTCTCTCCCCTGCTTATGAGGAGCCGTGGCCAAGTTAAACATCGACTGACCGGTCGAGAAACAGGAAATCCGTCATAAGAGCAAGTTAGGGTGCTTTCACACCTAAGGGGTTTGTTTTGGAACCTAGTGTGTTTTCTCCCTTGGGTCGGTTCATTTAGGCAAATGTATCCACACCAAAACAATCGCCTGAATGAGGTGGTCTCGGCCCAATTGCAAACAAACTCTGGGGCGGTTCACTTGAGGTGTGAAAGCAATCCGACCCAACGGACCAACAAACCAAATGGTACTATAATTCATAAAAGGAAATATGCTATAATAGTTTCTGATTCTGCGAGTGAGCACATTAGTTATCACAGTTGATAACCAAAAGAGCACCTATTCATCTTAAATTGTTGTGTAATTGCGTTTTTAAGTGCGATAATGCTGTCCCGATGAAGCCTTGATTCCTACTCTAGCTGCATTATAACATTCATATAGTGTTTGCGTTTGTCTCGACAGTTACAAATAAAGCCACAATAAGCTCATGGAGCAAACTTGTCAATCATCTTGATGGATGACGCAGAGGAATCTCTGACCAATAAGAGGACAGATGTACTCGCATGTGACTTGCGGGAACACATTTTGATATGCTTGGTAAGGTTGCCTTGTGAAAGACTGGCCACCAAGAAGAAAACCAAGAAAACCAAGAAGAAAACGCAACATTGTAACAAATTGAGTCCCTGTTTCGGAACAAAACAAACGATCTATAGGTGTGATAACACCCTTAGATGAGTGCTTCCTGCCTAGTAAATCACAGCCTCCATGTTGGGGCCAGTTCTTTCCAGACCAAGGTGTCAAGGTCCTGGAACAAGCCTTTTTCTGCCCGACTCTTTAGCCCTATAGTCTCAAACTAGAGATTACCCTGAGGCTGCATCATCCCTCAAGGCCCCAGCATTACCCACCAAGCCCTGAAGAACAACATCTAACTTGGTGGGCAAAGCCTATGTGCAGAGGGGCATCTTGCAGGCATTCCAGGCTGACCTGCTAAGGGACCTGGATGAAGGCGAGGATGTGCAGCTGAGTTGAGTCGGGCACAGATTTAAAGATGGCAAAGACATCTTTGGCTGAACCAGCAGCCATATCACACTGTAGCCCAAGACTGGTTTCCCACTAAAGCTAAGCAGGGTTGAGCCTGGTCAGTACCTGGATGGGAGGCCTCCTTGGAAAACAAGGTATCTGCTGGAGGAGGTGTTAGTGAGGCCAGCAGGAGGCGCTCACCCTGTGGTCTGTGTGGGTCCTAACACCCCAGTTTAGTGATGGGGACACTATACTGTCAAAGAGCACCGTCCTTCAGATGAGAAGTTAAACCGAGGTTCTGACTCTCTGTGGTCATTAAAAATCCCAGAATGTACTTCAATAAAGAGTAGGGGTGTAACCCCGGCATCCTGGCCAAATTTGCCCAGGCCTTTGTCCATCATGGCCTCCTAATTATCCCCATATACGATTGGCTTCCTCACTCTGTCTCCTCTCCACCAATAAGCTGGTGTGTGGTGGGCATTCTGGCGCAATATGGCTGCTGTCGCATCATCCAGGTGGATGCTACACATTGGTGGTGGTTGAGAAGATTCCCCCCTTCCATATGTAAAGCGCTTTGAGTACCCAGAAAAGCGCTATATGAATGTAACAAATTATTATTATTATTATTGAACCTATCAGGCATCAAGGAACGAGATAAAGTCTTCCTTTTGGATGCCCCGCTTTCCCCTCCTGGCTTCTTTGGTGATGCAGTAAACAATGTCGTCAAGAGGTTCCAGGAGGTTAGGTTCCATAGGTTCATCCCTCGCCAGAGCCAGGCCCCGGGTGCAGGGAGCAGCCCAAACCGTCAATGAGCTCCTCACAATGCCAACAACAGAAGAAAAGTGCTACCCCCGTTGTTTCCAGCGAGACCACTGCTCAGTGTAGAGGTCTGCATTTCCGATCAGTTTTCTTGCGGAGCGGGAGTAATTTTCCAAATCAAAGACGGTAGCGGTCGGTAACTCTGGTCTACTTTGTACGGGAGCAGGCGGTCTGACAATAGCCCGGCCGCTCCTGACATCCTTTGACAACAGCGTATCCGCGCTTGAACTTGAAGTGAACAAAACTTTCTGCAGTGGTGGCGTTCACACAGTTCCTGCCCTGAGCCTGGCAATATATGTTCTTTGCATCCCGTCCACGAGAGCACCTTCAGAGAGAACATTCAGCCTTTGTGCTCGGATTTTGGAGGAGACACGTTCGGTAATGAAACTGTCAATGTTAAAAAAGATTTCAGTAGCTATAGCTAGTAAGCCGACAGTTTTCGTTTATTTGTATTTTTGGCTTATAATTTTGAGTGACAGATGTCGTTTTTGATTTAGCCTATTTTTCTCTGTGACTTTTTTTACGGTGTTGACAGTATCATGATAAGACAAAAATAACAAATAAAATTATTGTATAGCCAACATTTTATATTTGTTATCCCAGTCACTCTTTTTCTTAAGGGGAAATTTAAATCTGGAAACGAGGTCTAAATTTAGCGGGATCGGTCGGGTTGGGAATAAAATCATTCTAAGCGGTAAGCGGGTGAACACAGAGTGAATTTTAAGCTGGAGCGGGTGGGTGTGGAATAGAACCTAGTGGGAGCAGGGCGAAAAAACAGTCCCGCGCAGACCTCTAGCTCAATGTCCCGTTGTGCCCCATCCGAGCAGGGTTATAGAGCAGTATGTTCGGTGGTTCCCTGCCAGTCATCCACTTCAGGGCATTGGACTCACTACTCACAATGCACCAGAGGTCAATCTCGAAAGACTGATTCCCTTGGTAGATTTTTTGGCAAAGTGTCTCGACGGGTCCTGCAGATGATAGAAAAAATGGTACAGGATTTTGTTTGTTCCTCGTCCACCTCGATTCAAGGGGGTACTGTATGCTGGACCAGCAGGTTCAGCCTCTCTAGTCGAAAGAGGCCATAGAATGTGTTCCTCTTTCCGAGAGAGAGAGTTCGGATTTTACAGCCGGTACTTCATAGTTACCAAGAAGGATGGGGGATTACATTACATTACCAAGAGAAGCTGGACTTGCTGTGCCCTGTAAGGGCTCTTGAGTGTTACATCCACCGGACGGCTCAGTGGCGTAAGACTGAACAGCTGCTGGTGTGCTTCAGTTCACCCAATCTCTTCACACTTTCATCAGATTTGATCTAGTCTGGACTTGGACTCTACACCAGGGTCTCAAGCGCTCTCTGTGCTCAGGTGACCCACACTAGGACAGGCCTCTCGTCAGTATATTGTTCCCATAGCGTCATCCCTTGGGTGCAGCGTAGAGTTCTTCCGAAGGGGAACGTCTCATTTACGACAGTAAACTTGGTTCCCTGAGCAGGGAACGAGACGCTGTGTCACCTTGCCATACTTCCTGCATGCCTGTGGGAGACTTGCTCCAGCCAATCAGAAGCTGAAACTGTTGTGTTACGGGTATCCTTTATAGCCTCCGCTGAACGCCGTCACGCGTCACAGGGTGATGTTGCACCAATGACATTGGAGTTTTTTGAACACGTGCTTCAGACACAATCCCGCAGGAGC
>CM077171.1:47446640-47554140 GCA_039654105.1 Coreius guichenoti | reverse complement strand
TTCCAGATCCGTCTTCATGACGCTGTGGCTGCAGACGCCAGAGAAACGGACCAGAACCTTTTGTTTTTATTTATTAGCTCAAGTCAAGTCATCTTTATTTATATAGCGCTTTTTACAATGCCGATTGGCATCTGGTTTAATCTGGTTTGGTTCAGACGAACAGGTCTGGTTTAGTCTGGTTTGGTTCAGATGAACAGGTCTGGTTTAATCTGGTTTGGTTCAGCCGAACAGGTCTGGTTTAGTCTGGTTTGGTTCAGATGAACAGGTCTGGTTTAATCTGGTTTGGTTCAGATGAACAGGTCTGGTTTAATCTGGTTTGGTTCAGATGAACAGGTCTGGTTTATTCTGATTTAATTCAGACGAACAGGTCTGGATTAGTCTGGTTTAGTCTGGTTTGGTTCAGATGAACAGGTCTGGTTTAGTCTGGTTTGGTTCAGATGAACAGGTCTGGATTAGTCTGGTTTAGTCTGGTTTGGTTCAGATGAACAGGTCTGGTTTAATCTGGTTTGGTTCAGCCGAACAGGACTGGTTTAGTCTGGTTTGGTTCAGATGAACAGGTCTGGTTTAATCTGGTTTGGTTCAGATGAACAGGTCTGGATTAGTCTGGTTTAGTCTGGCTTGGTTCAGATGAACAGGTCTGGTTTAGTCTGGTTTGGTTCAGATGAACAGGACTGGTTTAGTCTGGTTTAGTCTGGTTTGGTTCAGATGAACAGGTCTGGTTTAATCTGGTTTGGTTCAGACGAACAGGACTGGTTTAGTTTGGTTTGGTTCAGATGAACAGGTCTGGTTTAATCTGGTTTGGTTCAGACGAACAGGTCTGGTTTAGTCTGGTTTGGTTCAGATGAACAGGTCTGGATTAGTCTGGTTTAGTCTGGTTTGGTTCAGATGAACAGGTCTGGTTTAATCTGGTTTGGTTCAGCCGAACAGGTCTGGTTTAGTCTGGTTTGGTTCAGATGAACGGGTCTGGTTTAGTCTGGTTTGGTTCAGATGAACAGGTCTGGATTAGTCTGGTTTAGTCTGGTTTGGTTCAGATGAACAGGTCTGGTTTAATCTGGTTTGGTTCAGCCGAACAGGTCTGGTTTAGTCTGGTTTGGTTCAGCCGAACAGGTCTGGTTTAGTCTGGTTTGGTTTGGTTCAGATGAACAGGTCTGGTTTAGTCTGGTTTGGCTCAGCCGAACAGGTCTGGTTTAGTCTGGTTTGGTTCAGATGAACAGGTCTGGTTTAGTCTGGTTTGGTTCAGATGAACAGGTCTGGTTTAGTGTGGTTTAGTCTGGTTTGGTCTGGTTTAGTCTGGTTTACCTGGTCTGGACACTAAAATTTCAACTATATTACTGATCTGCCCACATTGACACTATGAATACATTAAATTTGGTTTCATAAGGGCAGGTACTGAGACTAGGCTGAAGGCGCACTGTGTTGAATGTTTGAACTCAAAACACCTGGGCTGTGTTGGGAAGCCAAAGGAATATTTTCTAAGGAAAAAAGATGGGCTTCAAGCTCAACAAAAAGTCATAACATCGTTATCAACTCGATCAAAAGTCCCCTTGAAAGCTAGTTATATGGTTGCCGCTCGTGTTGCTCGTGGTAAGAAAGCCTTTACTATCGCTGAGGAAGTGCTGTGGATGTGTGTCGAGAGCTACTGGGTGACGCAGCTGCAACCAAAGTTCAGTCAAGAACACTTTCCGATGACACCGTGACTAGATGAATTGTTGACATGAGCGATGACACTGAATGCCAACTCGTGGAACGAATAAAGGCAAGCCCTTATTTTGCCATACAGCTGGACGAGTCGACGGACATAAGCAACGCCGCGTTACTGTTCGTTTTTGTCCGATACTGCAGGGGCAGTAATCTTTGTGAAGATCTGCTATTTTGCAAAGAACTTCCAACGAGAACAGCGGCAGATAATGTCACGCACTGCCTTGATGAGTACTTCACTGAAAAAGGTCTTGATTGGAAATACTGCACAGGTATTTGCACAGACGGCGCGGCTGCTATGACAGGAAAACATCGCAGTGATGACAACAAATCCAAGAGCGAGCGCCAGAAGCAAAGTGAAAGTGAATGTCTTGGAACAAAGCAAACATATTTTAAAGGGTGGTCCTCAGAATGTTTTTAAACAGTCATTGGAGGGCCATGAGTTGCAAAAGGTTGAGAACCCCTGGTTGATGGTAGAGTGCGTCACCTGTTGCTCTTTCAGGTCTCTGTTAAAGCTCAGAGATTGTTTAGAGCTAGTTCAGAGCAGATTAGCCCCGAATATTAACCCAGATGATGAGCCGCATCATCAGACGACGTGTTTCTCTCTGAAGCTGCACACACACATCACACACATCAGGTCAACACACATCACACAAGACATCTGCACTGATCCACAGCTTCACAGGCCTCATGTACACACTTCTGTCTGCTACACATCCAAGCTCTTCTGAGAAACACAATCCCTAAACTGTGTGGCAGAAAAAGCTGCGGTCACACACTCACTGCAGACGTCAGTCAGTTTCTGTCATTTTCAACTACAGTAGAAATTAACTGAAATTAAAGTAAATATTTCTCAACATTGTTATTGAAATGACTGCGATATTAAATGTGTAAAATGCAAAAGTACAGTAGATTCTTTGACAAATGGCTATTTTTCACCTTATCATTGATGCTTTATGAGAACTGTCTTGTTTAAACATGTTCTAGATAGTTATTTACTGTTGAATGTTCAGGAGTGTGTCTGAGCGTCAATCAAACATCATTCTGCGTCAGTTTTCATGAGTTTGTGTGTGTGTGTGTGAAGTGAGACGCTGCATCTTCTCACATGTTCAGGGAACGAGACCATAACCCTGAGATTAAAGTGTCATGACCGCGCACACACACACAGTCTAAAGAGCATTAAGTCAATTAGTGTTTCCCTAACAGGAGTCAGACGGCTGGGGGCGGAGCTGCTCTCTGACCTTCAGTGAGACTATAACAGAGCCGGAGAGACACACAGCCTCATTCCACAGACGGAGAGAGAGAGAGACGAACACACACGCCGCTCACGGACAGCAGACGCAGGTACAGACGCAGCATTTCACTCTTTACTCTAGAGAGAGACTCTGTTTTCAGTCTCTCGCTCTATTACATCTATCTTGTATGGCAAGCCGTTTTAACATTTAATCCTTAAAACTAACTAGTATCTATTTTCATGCTACTAGTGCTTATTTTTTAGATATTAATAGTTATTTATTAGATACTAGTACTTATTTATTAGACGCTAGTATCTTTTTTAATTGTAACTAGTAGAATTTCTTGTCTTACTAGTCACAACTGCTTTTTTTACTCGTCTTTTGTTATGACTAGTCAGAATGGCCACTGTAGAGCTCAATTAAAAATCTTACTAGTAACATTTGGAATAAATACTAGTATTGAATAAATACAGTAGGTACTAGTATCTATTGAATAAGTACTAGTATCTAATGAATAAGTACTAGTACCTAATGAATAACTACTAGTGTCTAATGAATAACTACTAGTATCTAATGAATAAGTACTAGTGTCTAATGAATAAGTACTAGTGTCTAATGAATAAGTACTAGTATCTAATGAATAACTACTAGTATCTAATGAATAAGTACTAGTATCTAATGAATAAGTACTAGTAGCTATTGAATAAGTAATAGTATCTAATGAAGTATCTATTGAATAAGTACTAGTATCTAATGATTAAGTACTATTAGAATGAAAATAGATACTAGTATGTTTTAAGGATTAAATGTTAAAACGGAATATAACCCTAACAGAATATTTTCTTCAGGTTTCTGACAGGCGTCTCAGATGTGTTTATCTCTGCTACTGTATGAGCCGTTGGATGAAGGAAATCTCTTAAATCTGTTATGTTAATGAGATTAACTGTCTTAATGAGGCAACATGAAAAACAGAGTTAGATGTGGATTATTTTGAGATTATAATCTGGCTTTATTTAGTGATTACGAATGACTGTAAGGTATCACACTCTTATGCATTCACTCATTTATTATGTGAGAAGGAACGAGCGATACTGGAAGGAGAGGAATCTGCGGCTGGCGAGGGAGGCAGTGATCCCGTAATCCCGGATGAGTGTGGTAACGTCTGCTGCTGTGGCTCTGTGTTTCAGACATGAACTCCGCTCCTCCCGCAGGAAGCGCTCTGGCCACGCCCGCCGGCACCACCGGCCCCACCACGCCCAAGAAAGGGCCTCCCAAGTTCAAGCAGAGGCAGACGCGAACCTTCAAGAGCAAGGCCCCCAAACCCGGGCAGAAAGGGTACAAACACACACACACTCACACACACACAAACACAGTCACTCACACACACTCACTGATTGCTCCCTCTCGTCTGCAGGTTCGGCGATGATATCCCTGGCATGGAGGGTCTCGGCACAGGTCAGTCACAGTACATATACACAGTAAAGATGTGGTGCTTTTCTGTGTCCTGCTAACGCCTGTGTCTCGTCCCATGACAGATATCACCGTCGTGTGCCCATGGGAGGCGTTCGGAGACATGGAGCTCAGCGATCTGGCCAAATACGGCATTATCTAAGTTCCGCATCCTCCACATCACCGCCTTTGACTCCACCCCCTCTCGCCTCGCGGCCCCGCCCCTTTTATTTGATGTTGTCGTGTGGTTATGACGTGTGATGGTAAAGGACTGATTCAACATATGGACTTTGTCATTATTGATATGATTGCTATTATTATTATTATTATTATATAATATTTTATATTTTGTATATGTTGTGATAAGACGACAACCACACCCCCCCTCACACCCCAGCTGTCAATCAACGCCCCTAGCCGTGACTCCGCCCTACTTTTCCTGTAACAGCGAAATCACTTCATCTCGTAGATCCCGTCCCATAAACACATTTATATTACTAAATGTGTCATTTGTGATTGCCGGAGTAGAATCCCAATTAAAGTTTCCATTTTCAGTAACTCTGTTGAATTCATTGCTGATGCTGAATATGATTAAAGACCATCATGAAAAACACACTGAGAGTGATGTGATGAACAGTGTGTGTGTGTGAAATCAGGAAGAGTAGAAACTGACCTGATGACTTCATCTCCGCTCCTCCCATCCACCCACACCTGAGAGAGAGAGAGAGTGTGTGTGTGTGTGTGTGTGTGTATGTGTGTGAGTCTGTGATGGACGGAGCGACGGGCGGCAGGTACGACACTTTCATCTCTTAATACTATGAATCTGACAGACGATGAATGAATGAAACCAGGCCACAATATATTCATGACTATGAGCGATACATGTGTGTGTGTGTGTGTTTGTGTGTGTGTGTGATAAACGTCTCTTTTCACTCTTTTTATGGATTGTTACTCAAGTGTTTCCTTCAATCAGACGATCAGATTTCATCATGTTCATTAGATGCTCGTTTCATTCGACACACACAAGTCATTTATAAACTGTTTGTACCGGCTGCCAGACGACAGAAGCGACATGAGTGAAGTGAAAGAGTGAAGACTGGCAGTGTATGAAGCAGGAAAGACCTTTGTTAATGCCAGAAGATAAAATCACTGATAGCGGCGTCACAACTGCGCTTTTGTCCTGGAGAGGAAGAACACACACCTGTCAGCCTCAGCGCTGCACAAACCTGAGCACAGAAACCAGTGCAAAACTCGCCAACACAACTCTGGCTGGTTGCTAGGGGGTTGCTAGGCAGCGTTCTGTGCCATAAATGGTGCAGGTCATAAAGGTCATAAATAAAAGTGAAGTAAAAGATAAGGAGAATACAAGAAAGGATCAAATGAAAGTGATTGAACTACAATGAGAATGAACTAAATACAATGGAAAATATGCTGTTCGAATGTTTGTTTTTAACACTCATTGGGGGTCGGTCATTCCCCGCCGGTATTGGGAATCGGGTTACCAGTCTTAATGAAGTACTTAGCTACACTACATGTTACGATCAAAAGTACTAGCTACATTGAAGCTACTTTTACTTACTTTTTTTTAACAATGACATTGCATATTACAAACAACTGAATAATTGTTAATAAATAATGTTTTAAATAAAAGATTTGGGGTTTAAAACAACATCATGCAATTCAAAGAGTATTGTTTTATCATGGAAACTATCCAGAGATACACACAATACTCAAATATATCTCTCAAACTGACAAATCAACCAATCAAACAAATCAATGCAGGAACTAAATGTATGCACCTTGAATGAGATAGAGCGGAGTGGTCAAACACGTGTTAAACTCTCAGCACATGCAGTGATGAAGCTCATTTACTGTGAATAGAGACGCTCTGAGACATGACTGACGCGCTGCTCATTTCATTAGATCACAGCCTTGCCGTGTGTTAGGCGCACTATATGTTGATTTTGTTTTCTGTTCGATTGACAGATGCTTTGCCAAAGCAATGGCTCAAAACACATTAGTGATCTTTAGTTTCATTACAAAACTGTCACGGGACAGATTAAACTATGGTGGACCATCAATCAAATCAGATATAGACATTTGATATAGAGTGTAATCAAGCAGAATAATACATTTAAAAAGGCTATTCACCTGTTTGTGCTTGAAGTCTTCGACGTGAATACTCCTGTACGTCCTTCAGCCTATAATCATCAGACGATCTCTTCTCAGTGAACTGTGAAGCAACAACAGATGCCGCTAATGCACAGTTTTAGTTTGCTTCAATGCATTGCAGGTTCGTCAGAATGAAAAACAGAATGTATTGTTTGCTACTGGAAAAGCTACACTGTTACGTTAGTAGTGCCACTACATGTATTTAGCTAGTCCCCAACACTTTCAAGTTTCAACACACTACTGACTAACTCAACCAGGCCCCGCCCCTTTATTCTGCGTATGAATTATTATAATGAGGAATATTGTGACGTGGTAGGAATATTGGTTCCCGGAAGAAAACTCAAGACTACAATGGAGGCGTTTCAGGGAGTTCAGAAACACTGACATTGATATAGAGAAGAACTCAGAGCAACATCACACACTAAAGACAGATGAAGACGGACAGAAGCACAACAGGTGCCCTTTAAAATATTATTGAGCACAAACGTTTGAACGGTACTGTGTACGGATGGATGGATGGATGATGGATTGATAGGTGGATGGATGGATGGGTGAATGGATGGATGGGTGAATGGATTGATAGGTGGATGGATGGGTGGATGGGTGGATGGATGGTGGATGGTGGATGGATGGATGGTGGATGGATGGTGGATGGGTGGATGGGTGGATGGGTGGATGGATGGATGGATGGATGGATGGGTGGATGGATGGATGGATGGATGGATGGATGGATGGATGGATGGGTGGATGGATGGATGGGTGGATGGATTGATAGGTGGATGGATGGATGGGTGGATGGATGGATGATGGATTGATAGGTGGATGGATGGGTGGATGGATGATGGATTGATAGGTGGATGGATGGATGGATGGATGGATGGATGGGTGGATGGATGGATGGATGGAGGATGGATAGATGATGGATGGGTGGGTGGATGGATGGATAGATGATGGATGGATAGATAGATGATAGATGGATGGATGGGTGGATGATGGATGGATGGATGGATGGGTGGATGGATGGATGATGGATTGATAGGTGGATGGATGGATGGATGGGTGGATGGATGATGATTGATAGGTGGATGGATGGATGGATGGATGGGTGGATGGGTGGATGGATGGATGGAGGATGGATAGATGATGGATGGGTGGGTGGATGGATGGATGGATGGGTGGATGGCTGGGTGGGTGGATGTATGGGTGGGTGGGTGGATGGATGGATAGATGATGGATGGATAGATAGATGATAGATGGATGGATGGATGGATGGGTAGATGGGTGGATGGATTGATGGATGGGTGGATGGATGGATGATGGATTGATAGGTGGGTGGATGGATGATGGATTGATAGGTGGGTGGATGGATGATGGATTGATAGGTGGATGGATGGATGGATGGATGGGTGGATGGATGGATGGATGATGGATAGATGATGGATCTGGATAGTGGGTGGATGGATGGATGGGTGGATGGCTGGGTGGGTGGATGGATGGATAGATGATGGATGGATAGATAGATGATAGATGGATGGGTGGGTGGGTGGGTGGATGGATGTGTGGATGATGGATGGATGGATGGGTGGATGGGTGGGTGGATGGATGGGTGAATGGGTGGATGGATTAATAGGTGGATGGATGGGTGGATGGATGATAGATTGATAGGTGGATGGATGGATGGGTGGGTGGGTGGATGGGTGGGTGGATAGATGGGTGTGTGGGTGGATGGATGGATGGGTGTGTGGGTGGATGGATGGATGGATAGATAGATGATGGATAGATGATGGATGGATGGATGGGTGTGTGGGTGGATGGATGGAAGGATGGATGGGTGGATGGATGGATAGATGTGTGGGTGGATGGGTGGATGGATGGATGGATGGAAGGATGGATGGGTGGGTGTGTGGGTGGATGATGGATGGATGATGGATAGATGATGGATGGATGGATATGTGGGTGGATGGATGGATGGATGGATAGATAGATAGATAGATAGATAGATAGATAGATAGATAGATAGATAGATAGATAGATAGATAGATAGAAAACACAAGGATTTGAATCAAATCAGTTTGAGCAAAAGAAACTGAAAGTTGAGAAACTCTGTCTTTCCTGTAGATCACTGTGAGCATAAGAGAGAAAATCACGTCCTCATCATCCTCATCATCCTCATCACTTTTCTCAACGGATCAAGGTCCGCATCTGTGGCTGTAAATCAGACCCATCAGCGTCTCCATGTATGTTCTGGAACGGGTCCAGCGGTCGAATGGCTCCCGGCCCGCGGGCTGCGGCTCCGGTCTGGATCAGGTGTTCTGGCCGCTGTGTGACACGTGGGGTGTGGTGGTTCAGGCCGCGGCCGGGCTGGGCTTGGTGAGCTGTGTGGTGCTGATGTTCGTTCTGCTGCTGTGGGCGTCCTGCCATCGGTCCGGTGCACTGGCGGCGCTGCTGCTGTTCCTGCTGTCCACGGCCGGCCTCTTCGCTCTTCCCTACTCCTTCATCATCTCGCTCTCCCCGCAGACGTGCCCGGCGCGAGTGTTTGCGTTTGGCGTGCTGTTCAGCGTGGCGTTCGGTGCTCTGCTGGCGCGAGGTCTGGCCCTGCTGGGCGCGGCACTGGCGCGAGGGTGGAGGGAGGTATGCGTGACCGCCGTGCTCGCGCTGGTGCAGGTGATCGTAGCGGCGGAGTGGCTGCTGGTCGTGCTGGTGCAGGACAAGAGGACGTGCCAGGTCTCACAGCCAGAGTTTGTCATGCTGCAGATTTACGCAATGGTCCTGCTAGCCGCGGCGCTAATGTTGGCGCTGCGCTTCCTCCGGCACGCGTGCGTCACCTACAGCTACAGCCACAGTGGACGCACGCATCGGCGGAACAAACTGCAGGCCGGGCTGCTTGTCCTCACGCTGCTACTGAGCGCCTGCGTCTGGCTCGTCTGGATCACGCTCCTCACGTACGGGAACCGCGCAATGGGCCGCAGCCCCGCCTGGGACGATCCTGTGATCAGCGTGGCACTGACTGCTAACGGCTGGGTGCTGCTGCTGGGACACGGCTTCACTCAGGTCTGCTTCATGTGCAAGAGCAGAGCCCGTGCCAAAGACCCGCCTCTGGACTTCACGGGCTGGACGAGCCCCAGAACGCAACCAGCGGCTCCAGCGGCTCCAGCGGACCCAAAAACAGGCTCGGACAACAACGGCTTCCAGATGGACGCGGACGGGAGGAGAGGTAGGGAGACAGAATCTCGAAAACTGTGAAAACTTTAGACTTTATTTCAGCGATATAGATCCATATCAGTAAAAAACACACAAACATATATTTAAACATATAATTAAAAAACATACAAACTTTTGTTCCAGTGTTTGCAAAATTCCCTCACTTGTTTCTATGTTTAAACTTGAAACAAGTGAACGAATTATGATGTTACGCATGACACCGACACAGCTAATAAGAAAATAGGTTCTAACAACGTTTCCATTATGTTATGAAAACTGAATGTTCTCTGAGCGTTCAAAACATTTTCAGCTGATAGAATGTACATTTCCTGAAGAAAATGTGAGTGGTGCTTGTGGTGGCAAAACTCGGCACTGGGAAGTCGCTACTGTGTACTAACCAACATGTCTGTGTGATGCTGTGGAGCTGAAATATGGCTTCTTTATGTTGCAATATGGTTATAATAATATAGTGTGCTTTAAACTGTTGCTAGGGTGTGTCTACACAGTAACCATGGTGATATTTACCCCATAACTGGTTTCTCACCCGAAACAAAAGAGCCCACCACCATGTCTGTACGATGTTCTGGTGCTGAGATATGGCTTATTCATGTGTTTGTACAGTTGCTAGGGTACTCTATATGGTTGCTAGGGTGTGCTTATACAATTTATGGGATGATATTTAAAGACTACTTGCCAGTCTGAGTAAAAAAAAAAAAAAGCCCAACTCTGTGTTTCTACAATATTCTAGAACTGAGATGGCTTGTAAACATGTTTTTACGGTTGCTAGGGTGCTCTAAATGGTTGCGTTTCTAGGAGGTTGTTATGGTGTTCTGCAGCTAGAGTTCTTACTAGAACCAGGAAGTATGACCATATTAGCCCGGTTCTTTCAACACTGCATTGGCTCCCTATTAAACATCGTATACATTTTAAAATCTTGCTGATTACTTACAAAGCACTAAATGGTTTAGCTCCCCAGTACTTGAGCGAGCTCTTAACGCATTATACTCCATCACGTTTATTGCGGTCTCAAAATTCTGGCCAGTTGATAATACCTAGAATATCAAAATCAACTGCAGGCGGTCGGTCCTTTTCCTATTTAGCACCTAAACTCTGGAACAGTCTTCCTAGCATTGTTCGGGAAGCAGACACACTCTGTCAGTTTAAATCTAGACTAAAAACACATCTCTTTACTATGGCATACACATAAAACATTTTTAATTTCTGTTATTCAAATCAGTTAAATGATTGTTTTAGGCTGCATTAACTAGGTCAGCCGGAACCGGGAACACTTCCCATAACACCTGATGTACTCGTTACATCATAAGAAGAATGGCATCTACGCTAATGTTAGTCTCTCTGTTTATCCCGAGGTTTACTGCAGTCGGCCGGATCCGGGCCGTATCCAGACCAGATGGTGGACCTTAGCCTGGACATGACGACCATATCCCTGAAGTGTCTGTAGAGACAATAGTGTCAATTAAACTCCCCCCGTAAATGCCGCATCGACACGACATCCTAATTAAACCCGTCCCCGGCGTGACAACTCCAATCTTTCGAATAATCCTACGAATATCTATTGATCTAATATGACTTCTGACCTGTAATGTTGCCAGAATCATAATCATACACTATTTGTTCGTCGGCCAGAGGAGAACTGGCACCCCGACTGAGCCTGGTTTCTCCCAAGGTTTTTTTTCTCCATTCTGGCCCTGAAGGAGTTTTGGTTCCTTGCCACCGTCGCCTTTGGCTTTTGGCTTGCTCAGTTGGGGACACCTAAATTTCAATTATATTACTGATCCGCCCGCATTGACACTATATGATAATTGAAATGAGCTGGATGACATCACCGTTTTCTCCAGAGCGGCTGTACAGCCGAATCAAATTCCGTTGCATTATTTTCCTGTTACCACTGTGAAGCTGCTTTGAAACAATTGCCATTGTAAAAAGCGCTATATAAATAAAGGTGATTTGATTTGATTTGATTTGATTTCTGGGTGGTTACTATGGTGTTGCTAGGCAGTTGGTAGTTGTCTCAGATGGTTACTATGTTCTTAGCATGTTCTTAGCATTATTTAACACTTAGGTAATCACTATTAGCATGTAGCTATTCACTGCTAGCATGTGTAGCATGTTGGAAGTGATGTTTGCTAGCATGAGTCAAAAGAGCCACCCGCCATGTCTCTATGATGTTCTGATGCAGAGATATAGGTATTGCTGAATGGTTGCTAGGGTACTGTTTGGTTGCTAGGGAGTGGCTTGGAAGTTGCCAGTGATGATACTCCAAAGGCTGCTTGCCAGTATGAATTATATAAACCAACCGCAATCCCTCTATGACGTTCAGATTTGAAGATATCCCTTTGGGTTTGGGTTGTTATGGTGGTTTAAATGGTTGCTAGGGCATGGCTAGACATTTAGCAGGTTAAACTAATAGACTGCATGTCTGCCCAAATCAAAAGAGCCAAACCCATGTGACTCTATGATGTTCTGATTCATTTATATGCCTCTCATCTATTTTTCAATGGAAGTCTATTGGGTGGTTGCTAGGGACCTGTTACTGGTTGCTAGGGTGTGGCTATAAAGATTTGAGGTCATTATCAGGCCCACATGGAATCTGCGCCCGCTGTGCGAATAGCGTAGGTCCGATCGCTTAGAAAAGATATAGCACACCTCTCGTCAATAAGCTGTTACACTATATTTCCAGGCTTTATGGCTGTTGTACATGTTTCAGGCAGCAGGTGGCGCTGTTGTCCAGTCAGTAGATTCTCACCGCATTAAAAACACGGCTTCATATCGTAAACAGTCATGCTTCTCAAGAAACTTGAGGATTTTTAGACATTTTTACTGGAACATTAGACATTAATACTTGAATACAACAATTACCTGATCGTACAGCTTCTGTCCTGAATAACACAATCCCAGAATGCATCTTTGGTTGCTGCCTATGTAGGGCACAGGTTAAAGGTCACGTGTTTCTGTTGCAGGTCAAGACGTGGCGTCGTCTGGAATCTTCATGAGCGTGAGTTCTCATCATCTAATCAAAATCCTGACGCACTGACAATGTCACTGTCACATGGTACAATCTGCGGTGTGTTTTATGTTTCAGGAAATCAGCGCTGAAAAAGACTACAGCATCCCGCGTCCTACGACCACCAACATCAACGAGCCGTACGACGACTACTATGGACACAGAGCGTGACGACTATGTCATGTTTGCACACTCTTTCTGTCTCCTGAGCTAGTAATTGTTGTTATTTAGTACTGCCCTTCAGAAGCTACATGATCTATCAAACAAAGCACAATAATGAGTTCATGCCTGTGCAAAAGTTTTCACCCCTGGCTCTTAAAACACCGTCTCGCGCATCAGCGAACGCTTGCAGCTTTGGTAACAGTTGTGTATGCGTCCCGCAATCATCCTCCGTGTGGAAAGATGCATCTCAAAGTCATGCGGTCGCTGTTGGGAAGACACTGAGAACGTGCGGGAAGTGATGGAAAATAGAAACTTTTTAAGATTCTTCTAATGTATCCTGAGAACTTTCTCTATGTGAATCTGGTGCCTCCACAATCTTTCAACAAGGTTCTTTATAGTGTAAAACTGCTCTTCAGATTATTAACGTTCTTCACACTTGGAGAAAATGGTCCTTCTTTCAAAACTGACCCCTTTTTCTAGAAAACAAGCCATAGGGGTTTACGGATTGTGGTAAAATGTCAAGGAACATTTTTTTATTGGGGGAGGTGTAGTCATATAGATTCAAGTAGTCCTATGCATGTATTGTTTTTGTTATTATTATTAGTTATTAAGTATACTGATGTGTATTTTAACTGGGTGACACTAGGGGGCAGTGGTGAGCCGCAGGGAGTTTGAAGAAGTCACACTGCCAGTCATTTCAACACACTGTCAAATCTAATCTCTTGTTGTGTTTGTTGATTTTGCAGAAAGTGACAAAAATAAAAGACCATATGTGCAACCAGAAAACACCGCCTCTTCAGTGTGTGCAACACATTCAGGAATAAAACAGTGTTTGCAAACGCGACAGTGACTCTGATAAACCATGTTCAGACTAACTCATTCCCAGACCAGCTCTGTTAAAACATTTCTATGCATCTATAACTGACGTCTTAAAGAGCATGTAGAAATGTGTTTACCTGTGAGAAGAGAGAATGATCAGTCCCAGCAGACACAGATCACACTTATCAGCCATTCTGTCTGTCTCCCTTCTGTGAAACATCATCAGCCCCTCAGTTAACATGGTTCAGCATGAGTAGAGACTAGCACGAGTGTCCAGATCCTCACCAGTTGAGACGGACACAGAATTCAACCTGCTAACCGAAAGAAGAGGAGCTGCCAGCATCAGCCCAAACTGGGTTCAGAGATGATCACGGCTCTATTGAGTTCTCACACTCATCATGTTTCCAAACGCTGAACTTGTGGAACAGCTCAGCACTGCGGGGAACAGGCAACGGGTAAGTGTGCAGGTAAGCTGAGTTATGAGTTATGAGTCTGTAACTGAAGAGTTATAGCAAGTGTGTGTGAGAATGGCAGGTATTGTTTAGTCTGTTAGAATGAATGGGAGTTACACGAAAGGGTCTGGACAAATGTATCGGAGTAAAAGTATCAATTTTCTCTTTAATATGTAGTAAAGTAAGAGCAGAAGTCAACAAAAATATTGACACTAGACCTGTGGGCCGCGGCAGCACTTAATGTGTAAGTTCTGAGGTCCCGGAACAACGGGAGGGGACGGATCCGGCAAGTTAATGGGGTAGGGTAAGGTAATGGAACATAGCGTATACACTATTAAGGCATAACATTATGACCACCTTCCTAATATTGTGTTGGTCCCCCTTTTGCTGCCAAAACAGCCCTGACCCGTTGAGGCATGGACTCCACTAGACCCCGAAGGTGTGCTGTGGTATCTGGCACCAAGATGTTAGCAGCAGATCCTTTAAGTCCTGTAAGTTGCGAGGTGGGACCTCCATGGATCGGACTTGTTTGTTCAGCACATCCCACAGATGCTCGAATGGACTGAGATCTGGGGAATTTGGAGACCAAGTCAACACCTCAAACTCATTGTTGTGCTCCTCAAACCATTCCTGAACCATTTTTGCTTTGTGGCAGGCACATTATCCTGCTGAAAGAGCCACAGCCACCAGGGAATACCGTTTCTATGAAAGGGTGTACATGGTCTGCAACAATGCTTAGGTAGGTGGTACATGTCAAAGTAACATCCACATGGATGGCAGGACCCAAGGTTTCCCAGCAGAACATTGCCCAAAGCATCACACTGCCGCCGCCAGCTTGCCTTCTTCCCATAGTGCATCCTGGGGCCATGTGTTCCCCAGGTAAGCCACGCACACACACCCGGCCATCCACGTGATGTAAAAGAAAACGTGATTCATCAGACCAGGCCACCTTCTTCCATTGCTCCGTGGTCCAGTTCTGATGCTCACGTGCCACTGTTGGTGCTTTCGGCGGTGGACAGAGGTCAGCATGGGCACCCTGACTGGTCTGCGGCTATGCAGCCCCATACGCAACAAACTGCGATGCACTGTGTATTCTGACACCTTTCTATCAGAACCAGCATTAACTTCTTGAGCAATTTGTCTGTTTGATCGGACCACACGGGCCAGCCTTCGCTCCCCACGTGCATCAATGAGCCTTGGCCGCCCATGACCCTGTCGCCGGTTCACCACTGTTCCTTCCTTGGAGCACTTTTGATAGATACTGACCACTGCAGACCGGGAACACCCCACAAGAGCTGCAGTTTTGGAGATGCTCTGACCCAGTCGTCTAGCCATCACAATTTGGCCCTTGTCAAACTCGCTTAAATCCTTACGCTTGCCCATTTTTCCTGCTTCTAACACATCAACTTTGAGGACAAAATGTCCACTTGCTGCCTAATATATCCCACCCACTAACAGGTGCCGTGATGAAGAGATAATCAGTGTTATTCCCTTCACCTGAAATGAATAGTATGAAATGAATGAATAGTTATGATATAAGCCTAAGATGTTGCATGCAATGAATGTGGTGATGCTTATATGACACAGTCCATAGGTGAAAGAAGAAACCTTGTAGACAATGTAGATGTAAATAGTTCTTCAATACTGGTAAAAGTCCAAACCAAATTCAATAAATCCACACAGCAATTCCAGAAACAAGCAGAAAACAGTCCTTATCCTCGTAATTAATATCCACTTTTGATAACACAAGGCAATGAGATACAATGCAGGTAAATGAGTACTTCCAACATGCACCATATGGTACAACAAAACTTCTCTAACATTCTATAAACCACAACAACAATGAAACACAATTTGTACTAGTGATGTGAAGTTATGCACCAAGGCTTCAAAGCTTGTATCAATAAAAGAAACATCTCACACTGAAGCACTGTAATGGAGCTCGATTCGATTTGCCATGACCACATGACCTGTGACGTCCGAAGCTTCGTTTTCGCACACAACCACGTGACTGCTTCGTATTCTGATTCAAAAAGAGCACAAACCCCTTGCGCAGCTCGAGTGTCATTGGCTTCTTTGATAAGAATAAATCATAATGCCAATATTTACATGTGTAGTTTTGTGCATGTTCAATTTCAGTATTAATCCAACTGACCGTTCCACAATAATCTTACTTTATTTTGATCATTTACTCCTAGTACATGAGTCTTGTCTGTGAACCGATAGTTTATGTGAACAGTAGCCTACACAATCAGTTTATTTATTCATCACAGACTCACACATTTATTCACATTTATTAATACATTATGAAAGTAATGGGATTTTTTATTTATCATAACTAGCATTTCTTTTTCTTGCAGGATTAACATTTATATGCTTTTGAAACCTAAATGTCCCCAAACCTTGAGCCAAAGTCAGTGTGTCGGAATCATATCTGAAATCATGCCAAAAGGGGAAATGAAACTAGACAGATGTCTAAATATATATAAACTCATGACTTAATAACAAAGTGTAGTAATCAAGAAATCCAGATTTGTTTTTTACCTAGTAGCAAAAGGGTTTGGTACATATGAAGAACCAATCATATTGTAGGGAAATGATGTAATGAATCATGTCACCTTTGCTCCTATTCTACAAAAACTGTTCTTTTTGCTGGTGGGATTCTCTCTGAAATTTGTCTGAGGTCCTCTGGCCGTGATTAAAGCATATTTAAAGGCATTGTCTGGAGTCTGTCTAGTTAATGCTGCGCAGCAGGTTAGTGAGACACTAGAGATCTTACTTGCCGAGTGAAAGTGTCAAGCGGGACGATTTGACTCAGTGTGGGGCTCTTAGGCAGGGTTCGATGCAGTCAGGTAACTATAATTTTTAGGCTTTTATGCGGTCAGAGGTGAAGTCACCTGAGTAAAATGCTGCAGGTGTCAGGGACACTTGGTTTAACTTAAGTCAGGTGCGTAGGGGAAAATCTACCACACAAGTAATGACACATGAAAGACTACGGCTATATTGATTAAATATTTGTATTGCCTTATATGGGTTTCGTAACACAAACTGAATTATTATTATTTGAAACAAATCAAAAATGGCTGGGTTGTCCGGGACGAAAAAAAAGATTTTCCACCTTTTGGCCACAAGATGTCGTTAGTGTGCCGTGTTGAAAAGCTTCGAGTATTGAACCATTTTACGAGACAGTTGAGGGGAAAGCTTTACAAAGCTTAATTTCACCATCACTAATTTACACAGCCACTCTGTGAATATACAAAAAAAGGACCTTACTTTGAGCATAAAACAGTACGTTTCCCAATCAGGACATCAGTAAAGGTACCAGAGGGAAGCCATGCTTTCCTCTTATCAAACAGCTCTATCTTATTCTTCTTCTTCTTCTTCTTCTTCTTCTAATGGCGTTTTATGGCGGTTGGCAAACCAACTTCCGGTGCATTACCGCCACCAACTGGACTGGAGTGTGGAGCACTAATAATCAGCAAAAAAAAAAAAAAAAAAAGAGAGAGAGAAACCTTCAACCGTCAAATCCTATTTCTTTAATATATTTTATAATAGCAGCATATATTTTTCCTTGCTCTACTTGATCTTTCAAAAGGCTTTGCATATTAAATGATTTACTTACTTCCTTAATGAGTTTTAACCTTTCTTTTTCATATTTTTTTACATTTTATTAAAACATGTTCTATTGTTTCTGCCTGATCACAATAATTACATTTACCTGATTCATGTTTTCCTATTTTAAACAAAGAGCGATTTAGCCTAGTGTGCCCTATTCTGATGCAAGAAATAATTGGATCTTCTTTCCTATTCCTTAATATCATTAATTCATCTTTGTCATTAGGATATGTACCGAAAACTTTTAAGTTGGCTATTATTAAACCACTTATTAAAAAAACGCAACTTGATCCTACAGAATTAGTCAATTACAGGCCAATCTCAAATCTACCCTTTCTGTCAAAAATACTAGAAAAGGCAGTGTCCTCACAATTATGCTCCTTTTTAGAAAGAAATGGTATCTGTGAGGATTTCCAGTCAGGATTTAGACCATATCATAGTACTGAGACTGCTCTCATTAGAGTTACAAATGATTTACTCTTATCATCCGATCGTGGCTGTATCTCTCTATTAGTGTTACTCGATCTTAGCGCTGCATTCGATACTATCGACCACAACATTCTTTTGAATAGACTCCAAAATTATGTTGGCATTAGTGGAATTACATTGGCATGGTTTAAATCATACTTATCTGACCGTTATCAGTTTGTAGCAGTAAATGAAGAGATGTCACACCGAACACAAGTTAAGTATGGAGTACCGCAGGGCTCAGTGCTAGGACCGTTGCGTTTCACCCTGTACATGCTACCACTGGGAGATATTATTAGGAAGCATGGCGTTAGTTTTCATTGTTATGCTGACGATACTCAGCTCTATATTTCTTCACGCCCTGACGAAATTTACCAATTCACAAGATTAACGGAATGCATAGCTGATATAAAAAATTGGATGACTAGTAATTTCCTGCAACTTAATTCAGAAAAAAAATGAATTTTTAATCATTGGGCAAAAAAACTCCAGAAGTAGTAACCTAGAATACTGTCTAACACTCGATGGCTGCTCTGTCAAGTCCTCGTCGTCAGTTAGGAACCTGGGTGTGCTCTTTGATACCAATCTCTCATTTGAAAGCCACGTTTCTAGCATCTGTAAAACTGCATTCTACCATCTTAAAAATATATCTAAATTACGGCACATGCTTTCAATGCAAAATGCTGAACAGTTAGTTCATGCGTTCATGACCTCAAGGCTAGATTATTGTAATGCTCTACTGGGTGGTTGCCCTGGTCGCTTAATAAATAAACTGCAGCTGGTCCAAAACACAGCAGCTCGAGTTCTTACTAGAACCAGGAAGTATGACCATATTAGCCCGGTTCTGTCAACACTGCATTGGCTCCCTATTAAACATCGCATACATTTTAAAATCTTGCTAATTACTTACAAAGCGCTAAATGGTTTAGCTCCCCAGTACTTGAGCGAGCTCCTAACGCATTATACTCCATCACGTCTATTGTGATCTCAAAATTCTGGCCAGTTGATAATACTTAGAATATCAAAATCAACTGCAGGCGGTCGATCCTTTTCCTATTTAGCACCTAAACTCTGGAACAGTCTTCCTAGCATTGTTCGGGAAGCAGACACACTCTGTCAGTTTAAATCTAGACTAAAAACACATCTCTTTACTATGGCATACACATAAAACATTTTTATTTATATTATTCAAATCAGTTATTCAAATGATTGTTTTAGGCTGCATTAACTAGGTCAGCCGGAACCGGGAACACTTCCCATAACACCTGATGTACTCATTACATCATAAGAAGAATGGCATCTACGCTAATGTTAGTCTCTCTGTTTATCCCGAGGTTTACTGCAGTCGGCCGGATCCGGGCCGTATCCGGACCAGATGGTGGACCTTAGCCTGGACATGACCAACGCATCCCTGAAGTGTCTGTAGAGACAATAGTGTCAATTAAACTCCCCCCTGTAAATGCCGCATCGACACGACATCCTCATTAAACCCGTCCCCGGCGTGACGACTCCAATCTTTCGAATAATCCTACGAATATCTATTGATCTAATATGACTTCTGACTTGTAATGTTGCCAGAATCATAATCGTACACTATTTGTTCGTCGGCCAGAGGAGAACTGGCACCCCTACTGAGCCTGGTTTCTCCCAAGGTTTTTTTCTCCATTCTGGCCCTGAAGGAGTTTTGATTCCTTGCCACCGTCACCTTTGGCTTTTGGCTTGCTCAGTTGGGGACACTTAAATTTCAACTATATTACTGATCTGCCCACATTGACACTATATGATAATTGAAATGAACTGAATGACATCACCGTTTTCTCCAGAGCGGCTGTACAGCCGAATCAAATTCTGTTGCATTATTTTCCTGTTACCACTGTGAAGCTGCTTTGAAACAATCGGCATTGTAAAAAGTGCTATATAAATAAAGGTTTTGATTTTGATTTTATTCCTAAAAACACTTCTTCCATTTCCTACTTGCTGCTGTATATTATACATATGTCTGCCCTTACTATCACAGTTCCATATTACTTGCCATTCGTTGTTTATAAATTCTTTAATTTTCCCTTTAACCTCTTTTTTGCTAAGAGTCACTTGTATATCGATCTCTGGGTGTTTTAGAGCTTGCTTAGCTATCTTATCAACCACTTCATTAGCCTCAACTCCCACATGAGCTGGAACCCACAAAAACCTTATTAAATGTATATATAGTGTCTTGCCTTGATGATTTTAGTCCACTTGCAAGGCTTGATATTGCTGCATAAGAGTCGGAACATATTGCTACTAGTCTTGGTTTTACATCCTCTACCCACTAGAGTGCTACCATCATGGCAATTAATTCTGCTGCATACACAGATACATGATCAGTTATTCTTTTCTTAATCCTGGTTTGAAAATTAGGAATATATGCAGCAGCTGTTCTTCCAGAGATGGGGTCTTTAGAACCATCAGTATATATATATATGTAACCACGATGCATAAATCTGATCTAAATACTGCTGTGCAATAATGTTCTTAGGGGTATCTTTGTCATTCTTGATTTCTTTTTGTATTTGAAAGTCTACTATTGGCATAGGAAATATCCATGGAGGTATACTGGATAATTTACATAAATTAGAGGTTAATGCTATTGGCCTATAATGAATTGGATTGGATCTGTCATTTCCAGGTTTGCCTACTGGTACTATTATTCCATGCTTCCACGACGTAGGAAGCTTTCCTGCCTTCCATATCTTATTGAAAAGATTTAAAATAATTTTTAAAGATCTATCTGATAAATTTTGAATCATTACATAACATATATCATCTCTTGTATGTTTAACTCCACCTAGAGCCATCTTTAATTCATACATAGTAAAATCTGCATTTAAAGTGTCTCCAGAAGGACTTCTTTTCATCATCACATCTGGGTGCTTATTCTTATTCTGGATTCTATACTTTTTAATATCCTCTGATACATTATCATCACTATGGACTAGCTGCTCGGACTATTTTTCTTACTTCTGCTTGTGCTTTCTTATATTAAATAAAATCTTCAAATAAATTTGTCTTTTTGATTTTTCTGAATGCTTTATTCCTATTACATACAGCGTTACTACATTGTTCTGTCCACCAAGGAACTGCTTTCCTCTTTTTACACTGTCCCTTTTTCCCTATAACATTATCGGTTACATTATACAATATTTCACAAATTTTATCATTACATTCTTCTATGTCCTCCATCATATTTAGATCTACTGCTGTTAATTCTATTTCACTTAGATATTTATATGCTTCCCATCTTGGAGCTAAAATCACATTATGTTCCAATACACTCAACCCTACCTTACATAAAATTATATAGTGATCACTACCCATACTATTATCTTCCCAAACATCCCTCGACACCCTTGCTTCATTTAGTATACGGGGACCCATGAATATGCTAATGAGCCCCGTCTCCACTCACTCACGCCAGCTCAGAGATCCACTCGCTATAAAAAAGCTAATAATGTGTTGCTAATGTCACACAAACCATGTTCCCGTTCGCCATCTCAGTCTGCCTTCCTTAGAAACGCTTTGAACATCATAGAACATCAGTGGAGAAAGACATATAGTTCATCATAACATTGTAATATACACTCACCTAAAGGATTATTAGGAACACCATACTAATACTGTGTTTGACCCCCTTTCGCCTTCAGAACTGCCTTAATTCTACGTGGCATTGATTCAACAAGGTGCTGAAAGCATTCTTTAGAAATGTTGGCCCATATTGATAGGATAGCATCTTGCAGTTGATGGAGATTTGTGGGATGCACATCCAGGGCACGAAGCTCCTGTTCCACCACATCCCAAAGATGCTCTATTGGGTTGAGATCTAGTGACTGTGGGGGCCATTTTAGTACAGTGAACTCATTGTCATGTTCAAGAAACCAATTTGAAATGATTCGAGCTTTGTGACATGGTGCATTATCCTGCTGGAAGTAGCCATCAGAGGATGGGTACATGGTGGTCATAAAGGGATGGACATGGTCAGAAACAATGCTCAGGTAGGCCGTGGCATTTAAACGATGCCCAATTGGTACTAAGGGGCCTAAAGTGTGCCAAGAAAACATCCCCCACACCATTACACCACCACCACCAGCCTGCACAGTGGTAACAAGGCATGATGGATCCATGTTCTCATTCTGTTTACGCCAAATTCTGACTCTACCATCTGAATGTCTCAACAGAAATCGAGACTCATCAGACCAGTCAACATTTTTCCAGTCTTCAACTGTCCAATTTTGGTGAGCTCGTGCAAATTGTAGCCTCTTTTTCCTATTTGTAGTGGAGATGAGTGGTACCCGGTGGGGTCTTCTGCTGTTGTAGCCCATCCGCCTCAAGGTTGTGCGTGTTGTGGCTTCACAAATGCTTTGCTGCATACCTCGGTTGTAACGAGTGGTTATTTCAGTCAAAGTTGCTCTTCTATCAGCTTGAATCAGTCGGCCCATTCTCCTCTGACCTCTAGCATCAACAAGGCATTTTCGCCCACAGGACTGCCGCATACTGGATGTTTTTCCCTTTTCACACCATTCTTTGTAAACTCTAGAAATGGTTGTGCGTGAAAATCCCAGTAACTGAGCAGATTGTAAAATACTCAGACCGGCCCGTCTGGCACCAACAACCATGCCACGCTCAAAATTGCTTAAATCACCTTTCTTTCCCATTCTGACATTCAGTTTGGAGTTCAGGAGATTGTCTTGACCAGGACCACACCCCTAAATGCATTGAAGCAACTGCCATGTGATTGGTTGATTAGATAATTGCATTAATGAGAAATTGAACAGGTGTTCCTAATAATCCTTTAGGTGAGTGTACATCATATACATAAATCACCCGCTATATTGCTAAATCTACCTGATTTTTCATATCAACAAAAAATATAGCGGGATAACCTGCTTCTCTTGAGCTTCAGAGAATAGTTAATGATATAAAGCCCCGCCCCCTCGTGACGTGTTTGGTTACAAGGTAGTTTGTGACGTCAGAAACACCAGCGATTTCAACCTTCAAATAGCTAAAGATAAAGAAATGCCTTGGCTTTTGCAACATTAATAGCTTGAAGGAGTGGAAATCACCCAGTCCACCAAAACAGTCATTATGGCTTAGTGATCTAATGACGTTTCTAAGAACTGAAAAAAATCATTCTATTAAACCCTTTAATAATCTATTGCGAGAAGAATGTACTCCTCCCTCTTTAAAGTAAAAAATTAAATTAAATTAAATGTGTAGGGAAGCACATGGCAGCTTAATAATTTTATCTGATCTAATTAAAAACATAACCCTAAGATTACAGTTTAATGTCGAAAGCCTTTTGCCTTGACAATGATGTCTGTATTGTAGAACTATTCTCAAATAAGAGTTTGCTTGTGTGTTATATATATATATATATTTCTTAACCTTAAAGTACAGCAGCAGTCCTGATCCATTCACGTTTTCCGCGTAAACACCCACTCTTTTCAGAAGAAACGGTCGGTTATGGTTTCGTTTCTGCGGTACAGAAACTCTTTTCCTCAGCCTATGCCCCTCGCCCCGCGGACCAATGAGCGCAGAACAAACAGGGGCGTGCGTGTGTGTGTGTGTGCGTGAGGAAACACATTTGACCGCAGACAGCGACTGAACAAAGCTCCGGAGTCGATCACGACAAAACCACAGCTCTTTTCTTCATTACTAGGCAAGGCAAGTTTATTTATTTATATAACGATGTACATTCTAAATCCTGTGCATAGAAATTATTAAAATAAAAAGGTATTTTTAAGAAATACGTTGTTGGGGTTGTTTTAAACTTATTTGGATAGTCCATGAAGACGTAATCCATTGGCCGTGTTCGTTTGGGGTCATTTAATATAATCTCTTTTTTTCAGTGAAATAAATCGGCTCGTGATGGACGGGTGCGCGCAGATGTGTAAATGTTTCCTGATCTTCTTCAACATTCTGTTCGCTGTGAGTATGTCTCAGTTTTTATTCATATTTACTTGTCTATTGGTTAAACACTGTCTCCTTTGATGAAAACGTCCTATAAATGTTATAAACACATGCAAATATGGAACTCAAGCGCTAGTTTCATTTTCAGCCCATTTCGAAGTAAAAGCTCCACATCATGTGATGCAGTGATGATGATTGTGATCCAGTGATGATGATGATGATGCAGTAATGATGATTGTGATCCAGTGATGATGATGATGATGCAGTAATGATGATTGTGATCCAGTGATGATGATTGTGATCAGTGATGATGATTGTGATCCAGTGATGATGATGATGCAGTGATGATGATTGTGGTGCAGTGATGATGATGATTGTGATGCAGTGATGATGATTGTGATGCAGTGATGATGATGATCCAGTGATGATGATTGTGATGCAGTGATGATGATGATCCAGTGATGATGATTGTGATGATGATGATGATCCAGTGATGATGATTGTGATGCAGTGATGATGATGACCCAGTGATGATGATGATGATCCAGTGATGATGATTGTGATCCAGTAATGATGATTGTGATGCAGTGATGATGATGATTGTGATCCAGTGATGATGATGATTGTGATGCAGTGATGATGATGATTGTGATCAGTGATGATGATTGTGATCAGTGATGATGATTGTGATCAGTGATGATGATTGTGATCTGGTGATGATGATGATGATGATGATGCAGTGATGATGATTGTGATCCAGTGATGATGATGATGCAGTGATGATGATTGTGATGCAGTGATGATGATGATGCAGTGATGATGATTGTGATCCAGTGATGATGATTGTGATGCAGTGATGATGATGATGATGCAGTGATGATGATTGTGATCCAGTGATGATGATTTATTCATATTTACTTGTCTATTGGTTAAACACTGTCTCCTTTGATGAAAACGTCCTATAAATGTTATAAACACATGCAAATATGGAACTCAAGCGCTAGTTTCATTTTCAGCCCATTTCGAAGTAAAAGCTCCACATCATTTTCAGTGACGTAGCGTCTAGGTGTGGACCTGCATTTGAGGATGATGATCAGTGACGATGACGATGATGATGATGATTGTGATCCAGTGGTGATGATTGTGATGCAGTGATGATGATTGTGATGCAGTGATGATGATTGTGATCCAGTGATGATGATGATGATGCAGTAATGATGATTGTGATCCAGTGATGATGATGATGATGCAGTAATGATGATTGTGATCCAGTGATGATGATTGTGATCAGTGATGATGATTGTGATCCAGTGATGATGATGATGCAGTGATGATGATTGTGGTGCAGTGATGATGATGATTGTGATGCAGTGATGATGATTGTGATGCAGTGATGATGATGATCCAGTGATGATGATTGTGATGCAGTGATGATGATGATCCAGTGATGATGATTGTGATGATGATGATGATCCAGTGATGATGATTGTGATGCAGTGATGATGATGACCCAGTGATGATGATTGTGATGCAGTGATGATGATTGTGATCAGTGATGATGATGATTGTGATCAGTGATGATTGTGATGCAGTGATGATGATTGTGATCAGTAATGATGATGACTGTGATCAGTGATGATTGTGATGCAGAGACGATGATTGTGATCCAGTGATGATGATGATGCAGTGATGATGATTGTGGTGCAGTGATGATGATGATTGTGATGCAGTGATGATGATGATTGTGATGCAGTGATGATGATGATTGTGATGCAGTGATGATGATGATGATGATGATGCAGTGATGATGATTGTGATCCAGTGATGATTGTGATGCAGTGATGATGATTGTGATCAGTGATGATGATTGTGATACAGTGATGATGATGATTGTGATGCAGTGATGATGATTGTGATCAGTGATGATGATTGTGATCCAGTGATGATGATTGTGATGCAGTGATGATGATGATGATGCAGTGATGATGATGATGATGATGATGCAGTGATGATGATTGTGATGCAGTGATGATGATTGTGATCCAGTGATGATGGTTGTGATGCAGTGATGATGATTGTGATCAGTGATGATGATTGTGATCAGTGATGATGATTGTGATACAGTGATGATGATGATTGTGATGCAGTGATGATGATTGTGATCAGTGATGATGATTGTGATCCAGTGATGATGATTGTGATGCAGTGATGATGATGCAGTGATGATGATGATGATGATGATGATGATGCAGTGATGATGATTGTGATGCAGTGATGATGATGGTTGTGATGCAGTGATGATGATTGTGATACAGTGATGATGATGATGCAGTGATGATGATTGTGATACAGTGATGATGATGATTGTGATGCAGTGATGATGATTGTGATGCAGTGATGATGATGATTGTGATGCAGTGATGATGATTGTGATCCAGTGATGATGATGATGATGATGATTGTGATGCAGTGATGATGATTGTGATCTAGTGATGATGATGATGATGCAGTGATGATGATTGTGATCCAGTGATGATGATTGTGATGCAGTGATGGTGATTGTGATGCAGTGATGATGATTGTGATGCAGTGATGATGATGATTGTGATGCAGTGATGATGATTGTGATCCAGTGATGATGATGATGATGATTGTGATGCAGTGATGATGATTGAGATGCAGTGATGATGATTGTGATCTAGTGATGATGATGATGATGCAGTGATGATGATTGTGATGCAGTGATGATGATGATCCAATGATGATGATTGTGATGCAGTGATGATGATTGTGATGCAGTGATGATGATTGTGATCTAGTGATGATGATGATGATGATGCAGTGATGATGATTGTGATGCAGTGATGATGATGATCCAGTGATGATGATTGTGATCCAGTAATGATGATTGTGATGCAGTGATGATGATGATTGTGATCCAGTGATGATGATGATTGTGATGCAGTGATGATGATGATTGTGATCAGTGATGATGATTGTGATCA
Organism: Coreius guichenoti; assembly: GCA_039654105.1. Taxonomy (NCBI): domain Eukaryota; kingdom Metazoa; phylum Chordata; class Actinopteri; order Cypriniformes; family Gobionidae; genus Coreius; species Coreius guichenoti. The sequence goes on along the minus strand of CM077171.1, from coordinate 47,526,896 downwards.
GTGATGATGATTGTGATCAGTGATGATGATTGTGATCTGGTGATGATGATGATGATGATGATGCAGTGATGATGATTGTGATCCAGTGATGATGATGATGCAGTGATGATGATTGTGATGCAGTGATGATGATGATGCAGTGATGATGATTGTGATCCAGTGATGATGATTGTGATGCAGTGATGATGATGATGATGCAGTGATGATGATTGTGATCCAGTGATGATGATTGTGATGCAGTGATGATGATGATGCAGTGATGATGATTGTGATCCAGTGATGATGATTGTGATGCAGTGATGATGATGATGATGATTGTGATGCAGTGATGATGATGATGATACAGTGATGATGATTGTGATCCAGTGATGATGATTGTGATGCAGTGATGAAGATTGTGATCAGTGATGATTGTGATCAGTGGTGATGATTGTGATACAGTGATGATGATGATTGTGATGCAGTGATGATGATTGTGATCAGTGATGATGATTGTGATCCAGTGATGATGATTGTGATGCAGTGATGATGATGATGATGCAGTGATGATGATTGTGATGCAGTGATGACGATGATTGTGATGCAGTGATGTTGATTGTGATACAGTAATGATGATGATGCAGTGATGATGATTGTGATCCAGTGATGATGATTGTGATGCAGTGATGATGATGATCCAGAAATGGTGATTGTGATGCAGTGATGATGATTGTGATGCAGTGATGATGATGATTGTGATGCAGTGATGATGATTGTGATCCAGTGATGATGATGATGATGATTGTGATCCAGTGATGATGATTGTGATGCAGTGATGATGATGATCCAGTGATTATGATTGTGATCCAGTGATGATGATTGTGATGCAGTGATGATTGTGATCCAGTGATGATGATGATGATGATTGTGATCCAGTGATGATGATTGTGATGCAGTGATGATGATTGTGATCCAGTGATGATGATGATTGTGATGCAGTGATGATGATGATTGTGATCAGTGATGATGATTGTGATGCAGTGATGATGATTGTGATCCAGTAATGATGGTTGTGATGCAGTGATGATGATTGTGATCCAGTGATGATGATGATTGTGATGCAGTGATGATGATGATTGTGATCAGTGATGATGATTGTGATGCAGTGATGATGATTGTGATCCAGTAATGATGGTTGTGATGCAGTGATGATGATTGTGATACAGTGATGATGATGATGCAGTGATGATGATTGTGATACAGTGATGATGATGATTGTGATGCAGTGATGATGATTGTGATGCAGTGATGATGATGATTGTGATGCAGTGATGATGATTGTGATCCAGTGATGATGATAATGATGATGATTGTGATGCAGTGATGATGATTGTGATCTAGTGATGATGATTGTGATGCAGTGATGGTGATTGTGATGCAGTGATGATGATTGTGATGCAGTGATGATGATGATTGTGATGCAGTGATGATGATTGTGATCCAGTGATGATGATGATGATGATTGTGATGCAGTGATGATGATTGAGATGCAGTGATGATGATTGTGATCTAGTGATGATGATGATGATGCAGTGATGATGATTGTGATGCAGTGATGATGATGATCCAATGATGATGATTGTGATGCAGTGATGATGATTGTGATGCAGTGATGATGATTGTGATCTAGTGATGATGATGATGATGATGCAGTGATGATGATTGTGATGCAGTGATGATGATGATCCAGTGATGATGATTGTGATCCAGTAATGATGATTGTGATGCAGTGATGATGATGATTGTGATCCAGTGATGATGATGATTGTGATGCAGTGATGATGATGATTGTGATCAGTGATGATGATTGTGATCAGTGATGATGATTGTGATCAGTGATGATGATTGTGATCTGGTGATGATGATGATGATGATGATGCAGTGATGATGATTGTGATCCAGTGATGATGATGATGCAGTGATGATGATTGTGATGCAGTGATGATGATGATGCAGTGATGATGATTGTGATCCAGTGATGATGATTGTGATGCAGTGATGATGATGATGATGCAGTGATGATGATTGTGATCCAGTGATGATGATTGTGATGCAGTGATGATGATGATGCAGTGATGATGATTGTGATCCAGTGATGATGATTGTGATGCAGTGATGATGATGATGATGATTGTGATGCAGTGATGATGATGATGATACAGTGATGATGATTGTGATCCAGTGATGATGATTGTGATGCAGTGATGAAGATTGTGATCAGTGATGATTGTGATCAGTGGTGATGATTGTGATACAGTGATGATGATGATTGTGATGCAGTGATGATGATTGTGATCAGTGATGATGATTGTGATCCAGTGATGATGATTGTGATGCAGTGATGATGATGATGATGCAGTGATGATGATTGTGATGCAGTGATGACGATGATTGTGATGCAGTGATGTTGATTGTGATACAGTAATGATGATGATGCAGTGATGATGATTGTGATCCAGTGATGATGATTGTGATGCAGTGATGATGATGATCCAGAAATGGTGATTGTGATGCAGTGATGATGATTGTGATGCAGTGATGATGATGATTGTGATGCAGTGATGATGATTGTGATCCAGTGATGATGATGATGATGATTGTGATCCAGTGATGATGATTGTGATGCAGTGATGATGATGATCCAGTGATTATGATTGTGATCCAGTGATGATGATTGTGATGCAGTGATGATGATTGTGATCCAGTGATGATGATGATGATGATTGTGATCCAGTGATGATGATTGTGATGCAGTGATGATGATTGTGATCCAGTGATGATGATGATTGTGATTGTGATCCAGTGATGATGATTGTGATGCAGTGATGATGATGATCCAGTGATTATGATTGTGATCCAGTGATGATGATTGTGATGCAGTGATGATGATTGTGATCCAGTGATGATGATGATGATGATTGTGATCCAGTGATGATGATTGTGATGCAGTGATGATGATTGTGATCCAGTGATGATGATGATTGTGATGCAGTGATGATGATGATTGTGATCAGTGATGATGATTGTGATGCAGTGATGATGATTGTGATCCAGTGATGATGATTGTGATGCAGTGATGATGATTGTGATCCAGTGATGATGATGATGCAGTAATGATGATTGTGATCAGTGATGATGATTGTGATCAGTGATGATGATTGTGATGCAGTGATGATGATTGTGATCCAGTGATAATGATTGTGATCCAGTGATGATGATTGTGATGCAGTGATGATGATTGTGATCCAGTGATGATGATTGTGATGCAGTGATGATGATTGTGATCCAGTGATGATGATGATGATGATGCAGTGATGATGATTGTGATCCAGTGATGATGATTGTGATCCAGTGATGATGATGATGCAGTGATGATGATGATGATGAAGTGATAATGATGATGATTGTGATCAGTAATGATGATGATTATGATCAGTGATGATTGTGATGCAGTGATGATGATGATGATGAAGTGATGATGATGATGATTGTGATCAGTGATGATGATTGTCATGCAGTGATAGTGATGATGATTGTCATGCAGTGATGATGATTGTGATGATGATTGTGATGATTATTGTGATCAGTGATGATGATTGTGATCAGTGATGATGATTGTCATGCATTGATGATGATTGTGATGATTATTGTGATCAGTGATGATGATTGTGATGCAGTGATGTTGTGTCTTTCAGCTGGTGGGTTTCGGGCTAGTCTCTCTGGGAATGTGGCTCCGCTTCGGCGCTGAAACCAGAGGATTCTTCGACATCGATCTGAACACCACACAGTTCACTATCGGTTCGTCCTTTTATTGTTTCTCATTTGACATCTGTTGAATTACATGATATTTACACTCACTTTTCAGTCTGTAAGCTTCTCCATGTCATCTGTCTGTCGTCTGTCGGGCAGGTGTGGCAGTGTTAGTCGTCACCGGTGCGCTGATGCTGCTGGTCGCTGTTATCGGCGATTGTGGCGCATGTAACCAGAGTAAATCTGCTCTTGGTGTGGTGAGGAAAATACTCATTACAGATGCAGAACACTTATTTATACAGCAGATATAACTCAAGATGATTTCTAAAGAATTGCATGTGTTGACATTGAAACAAAGCTGTAAAACACCTTCAGGATTCAGACTACAGTCGGATGAAACTCTGATTTGTAGAGAGAATTTTTCCCAAACCAGTAAAATGCAAACCCTGCCATGCAACTCAACGCAGTCACTGCCAAGAAAAGCTGGAAAAGTCATGGCTCTGTTTCTCAACATTTCTGTTTTTCTGATGTTCAGTTTTCTGGCCTGCTGTCCTTTCTGATCATCATTGAAATTGCAGCAGGTGTGATGGCCTTCATGTGGAGTGGAAAGGTAAACACACAGAGATCATCAGCACATATATCTGTGTAATAGTGCAGATCTGAAGTTGTGTGTTTGTTGTGCTGTAGGTATCAGACGAGTTGGCGAAGTTCTACATGACGATCTACACTCAGTATCTGAACACCAGGAGTCCCAGTCAAGCCATGACCCTCAAACTATTTCACAACGCTGTAAGCCACGCACACACACACACACACACACACACACACACACACGTTGGCACTCCTATCATTATGACGACATTCTTTAGGCATAATAGTTTTATAATGATCTAATCCAATTTTTTTTTTAATCTCTGACCCTAAACATAACCCTCACAGAAAACTTTCTGCATTAACAATTTTTTTTTAGTGATTTGAATTATGAGGACATCTGCATGTCCTCATAATGCAGGGGAAGTGGCCTAACCCCTGAATACACGCCACAGGTCATTGGGTTAGGGCTCATGATGTAGTTAAACCAGTGTAAACATCATCTAACAGCCGTGTGTCTGTGTGCCAGTTTGACTGCTGTGGCATCGGTGGACCGATTGAAATTTTGGTGCGTGACACCTGTCCAGAAGGCAACTTCCTGAAGCAGTTCAGCTTTCCTGTGAGTCACTTCCTATTTGTCTTAAGGCTGTTCACACCAAAAACTATAACCATAAAGATAACGATAACTATATTAGTGTTTACACCAGCAGACATTAACTATAACAATAACTAATATTAGTGTTCACACCAGTGGATGATAACTATAACGATAACTATATTAGTGTTCACACCAGTGGATGATAACTATAACGATAACTATATTAGTGTTTACACCAGCAGACGATAACTATAACAATAACTATATTAGTGTTCACACCAGTGGACGATAACTATAACTATATTAGTGTTTACACCAGTGGACGATAACTATAACGATAACTATATTAGTGTTCACACCAGTGGATGATAACTATAACTATATTAGTGTTCACACCAGTGGACGATAACTATAACGATAACTATATTAGTGTTTACACCAGCAGACGATAACTATAACAATAACTATATTAGTGTTCACACCAGCAGATGATAACTATAACTATAACTATATTTGTGTTCACACCAGCTGACGATAACTATAACTATAACTATAACGATAACTATATTAGTGTTCACACCAGTGGACGATAACTATAACGATAACTATATTAGTGTTCACACCAGCAGACGATAACTATAACAATAACTATATTAGTATTTACACCAGTGGACAATAACTATAACAATAACTATATTACTAAACGCAGCAGCTAGAGTTCTTACTAGAACCAGGAAGTATGACCATATTAGCCCGGTTCTGGCAACACTGCATTGGCTCCCTATTAAACATCGTATACGTTTTAAAACCTTGCTGATTACTTACAAAGCACTAAATGGTTTAGCTCCCCAGTACTTGAGCGAGCTCTTAACGCATTATACTCCATCACGTCTATTGCGGTCTCAAAATTCTGGCCAGTTGATAATACCTAGAATATCAAAATCAACTGCAGGCGGTCGATCCTTTTCCTATTTAGCACCTAAACTCTGGAACAGTCTTCCTAGCATTGTTCGGGAAACAGACACACTCTGTCAGTTTAAATCTAGACTAAAAACACATCTCTTTACTATGGCATACACATAAAACATTATCAATTTATATTATTCAAATCAGTTAAATGATTGTTTTAGGCTGCATTAACTAGGTCGGCCGGAACCGGGAACACTTCCCATAAATCAAATCAAATCACCTTTATTTATATAGCGCTTTTTACAATGGCAATTGTTTCAAAGCAGCTTCACAGTGGTAACAGGAAAATAATGCAACGGAATTTGATTCGGCTGTACAGCCGCTCTGGTGAAAACGGTGATGTCATCAGCTCATTTCAATTATCATATAGTGTCAATGCGGGCAGATCAGTAATATAGTTGAAATTGAAGTGTCCATAACACCTGATGTACACGTTACATCATAAGAAGAATGGCATCTACGCTAATGTTAGTCTCTCTGTTTATCCCGAGGTTTACTGCAGTCGGCCGGATCTGGGCCGTATCCGGACCAGATGGACAATAACTATAACGATAACTATATTATTGTTCACACCAGCGGACGATGCCTATAACAATAACTATATTAGTATTCACACCAGCGGACGATAACTATAACGATAACTATATTAGTGTTTACACCAGCGGACGATAACTATAACTATATTAGTGTTCACACCAGCGGACGATAACTAGAACGATAACTATATTAGTGTTTACACCAGCGGACGATAACTATAACTATATTAGTGTTCACACCAGCGGACGATAACTATAACGATAACTATATTAGTGTTCACACCAGCGGATGACAACTATAACTATATTAGTGTTTACACCAGTTGACGATAACTATAACGATAACTATATTAGTGTTATAGTTACAGTTATCATCCGCTGGTGTGAACACTAATATAGTTATAGTTATCATCCACTGGTTTGATAACTATAACGATAACTATATTAGTGTTCACACCAGTTGACGATAACTATAACAATAACTATATTAGTGTTCACATCAGCGGATGATAAATATAACGATAACTATATTAGTGTTTACACCAGCGGACGATAACTATAATGATAACTATATTAGTGTTTACACCAGCGGACGATAACTATAACAATAACTATATTAGTGTTTACACCAGTGGACGATAACTATAACTATATTAGTGTCCACACCAGCGGACGATAACTATAACTAACTATATTAGTGTTCACACCAGTTGACGATAACTATAACGATAACTATATTAGTGTTTACACCAGCGGACGATAACTATAATGATAACTATATTAGTCTTCACACCAGCGGATGATAACTATAACGATAACTATATTAGTGTTTACACCAGCAGACGATAACTATAACAATAACTATATTAGTGTTTACACCAGTGGACGATAACTATAACGATAACTATATTAGTGTTCACACCAGTGGACGATAGCTATAACAGTAACTATATTAGTGTCCACACCAGCGGACGATAACTATAACTAACTATATTATTGTTCACACCAGTTGATGATAACTATAACGATAACTATATTAGTGTTTACACCAGCGGACGATAACTATAATGATAACTCTTTTAGTGTCCACACCAGCGGACGATAACTATAACGATAACTATATTAGTTTACACCAGCTGACGATAACTGTAACTAACTATATTATTGTTCACACCAGCGGACGATGCCTATAACAATAACTATATTAGTGTTTACACTAGTGAACGATAACTATAACTATATTAGTGTTCACACCAGCGGACGATAACTATAACGATAACTAAATTAGTGTTCACACCAGCGGATGATAACTATAACGATAACTATATTAGTGTTTACACCAGCGGACGATAACTATAACAATAACTATATTAGTGTTTACACCAGTGGACGATAACTATAACTATATTAGTGTCCACACCAGCGGACGATAACTATAACGATAACTATATTAGTGTTCACACCAGCGGACGATAACTATAACGATAACTATATTAGTGTTTACACTAGTGAACGATAACTACAACTATATTAGTGTTCACACCAGCGGACGATAACTATAACGATAACTATATTAGCGTTTACACTAGTGAACGATAACTATAACTATATTAGTGTTCACACCAGTGGACGATAACTATAACGATAACTATATTAGTGTTTACACTAGTGAACGATAACTATAACTATATTAGTGTTTACACCAGTTGACGATAACTATAACGATAACTATATTAGTGTTCACACCAGTGGACGATAACTATAACTATATTAGTGTTTACACCAGTTGACAATAACTATAACGATAACTCTATTAGTGTTTACACTAGTGAACGATAACTATAACAATAACTATATTAGTGTTTACACCAGTTGACGATAACTATAATGATAACTATATTAGTGTTCACACCAGTGGATGATAACTATAACGATAACTATATTAGTGTTCACACCAGTGGACGATAACTATAACTATATTAGTGTTCACACCAGCGGACGATAACTATAATAATAACTATATTAGTGTTTACACCAGCGGACGATAACTATAACAATAACTATATTAGTGTTTACACCAGTGGACGATAACTATAACAATAACTATATTAGTGTTCGCACCAGCGGATGATAACTATAACGATAATTATATTAGTGTTTACACCAGTGGACGATAACTATAACTATATTAGTGTGCACACCAGCGAACGATAACTATAACGATAACTATATTAGTGTTTACACCAGCGGACGATAACTATAACGATAACTATATTAGTGTTCACAGCAGTTGACGATAACTATAACGATAACTATATTAGTGTTTACACCAGCGGACGATAACTATAACAATAACTATATTAGTGTTCACAGCAGTTGACGATAACTATAACGATAACTATATTAGTGTTTACACCAGCGGACGATAACTATAACAATAACTATATTAGTGTTCACACCAGTGGATGATAACTATAACAATAACTATATTAGTGTTCACAGCAGTTGACGATAACTATAACGATAACTATATTAGTGTTCACACCAGTGGACAATAATTATAACTATATTAGTGTCCACACCAGCGGACGGTAACTATAACTAACTACATTAGTGTTTAAACCAGTTGACGATAACTATAACGATAACTGTATTAGTGTTTACACCAGCGGATGATAACTATAATGACAACTATATTAGTGTTTACACTAGTGAACGATAACTATAACTATATTAGTGTTCACACCAGTGGACGATAACTATAACGATAACTATATTAGCGTTTACATTAGTGAACGATAACTATAACTAACTATATTAGTGTTCACACCAGCGGACGATAACTATAACGATAACTATATTAGTGTTTACACTAGTGAACGATAACTATAACTATATTAGTGTTCACACCAGCGGACGATAACTATAATGATAACTATATTAGTGTTCACACCAGTGGACGATAACTATAACTATATTAGTGTTTACACCAGTTGACGATAACTATAACGATAACTATATTAGTGTTCACACCAGCGGACGATAACTATAATAATAATTATATTAGTGTTTACACCAGCGGACGATAACTATAACGATAACTATATTAGTGTTCACACCAGCGGACGATAACTATAATAATAACTATATTAGTGTTTACACCAGCGGACGATAACTATAACAATAACTATATTAGTGTTTACACCAGTGGACGATAACTATAACAATAACTATATTAGTGTTTACCCCAGTGGACGATAACTATAACAATAACTATATTAGTGTTCACACCAGCGGATGATAACTATAACGATAATTATATTAGTGTTTACACCAGTGGAGGATAACTATAACTATAACTATATTAGTGTGCACACCAGCGGACGATAACTATAATAATAACTATATTAGTGTTTACGCCAGCGGACGATAACTATAACAATAACTATATTAGTGTTCACACCAGCGGATGATAACTATAAAAATAACTATATTAGTGTTTACACCAGTGGACGATATCTATGATAACTATATTAGTGTTTACACACCAGCGGACGATAACTATAACGATAACTATATTAGTGTTTACACACCAGCGGACGATAACTATAACGATAACTATATTAGTGTTTACACCAGTGGACGATAACTATAACAATAACTATATTAGTGTTTACACCAGTGGACGATAACTATAACTATATTAGTGTTCACACCAGCGGACGATAACTATATTAGTGTTCACACCAGTTGACGATAACTATATTAGTGTTTACACCAGTGGACGATAACTTTAACTATATTAGTGTCCACACCAGCGGACAATAACTATAACAATAACTATATTAGTGTTTACACCAGCGGACGATAACTATAACGACAACTATATTAGTGTTTACACACCAGCGGATGATAACTATAACGATAACCATATTAGTGTTCACACCAGCTGACGATAACTATAACAATAACTATATTAATTTTCACACCAGTGGATGATAACTATAACAATAACTATATTACTGTTTACACCAGTGGACGATAACTATAACAATAACTATATTAGTGTCCACACCAGCGGACGATAACTATAACAATAACTATATTAGTGTTTACGCCAGTGGACGATAACTATAATGATAACTATATTAGTGTTTACACCAGCAGACGATAACTATAACAATAACTATATTAATGTTTACACACCAGCGGATGATAACTATAACAATAACTATATTAGTGTTTACACCAGTGGACGATAACTATAACTATATTAGTGTCCACACCAGCGGACGATAACTATAACTAACTATATTAGTGTTCACACCAGTTGATGATAACTATAACAATAACTATATTAGTGTTCACACCAGCGGACGATAACTATAACAATAACTATATTAGTGTTCACACCAGTGGACTATAACTATAAAAATAACTATATTAGTGTTTACACACCAGCGGACGATAACTATAACGATAACTATATTAGTGTTCACACCAGTGGACTATAACTATGATAACTATATTAGTGTTTACACACCAGCGGACGATAACTATAACGATAACTATATTAGTGTTCACACCAGTGGACTATAACTATAACAATAACTATATTAGTGTTTACACCAGTGGACGATAACTATGATAACTATATTAGTGTTTACACACCAGCGGATGATGACTATAACGATAACTATATTAGTGTTTACACCAGTGGACGATAACTATAACAATAACTATATTAGTGTTTACACCAGTGGACGATAACTATAACTATATTAGTGTTCACACCAGTTGACGATAACTATAACGATAACTATATTAGTGTTTACACCAGCGGACGATAACTATAACGATAACTATATTAGTGTTCACACCAGTGGACGATAACTATAATGATAACTATATTAGTGTTTACACACCAGCGGATGATAACTATAACGATAACTATATTAGTGTTTACACCAGCGGACGATAACTATATTAGTGTTCACACCAGTTGACGATAACTATTTTAGTGTTTACACCAGTGGACGATAACTTTAACTATATTAGTGTCCACACCAGCGGACAATAACTATAACAATAACTATATTAGTGTTTACACCAGCGGACGATAACTATAACGACAACTATATTAGTGTTTACACACCAGCGGATGATAACTATAACGATAACCATATTAGTGTTCACACCAGCTGACGATAACTATAACAATAACTATATTAATTTTCACACCAGTGGATGATAACTATAACAATAACTATATTACTGTTTACACCAGTGGACGATAACTATAACAATAACTATATTAGTGTCCACACCAGCGGACGATAACTATAACAATAACTATATTAGTGTTTACACCAGTGGACGATAACTATAATGATAACTATATTAGTGTTCACACCAGCAGACGATAACTATAACAATAACTATATTAATGTTTACACACCAGCGGATGATAACTATAACAATAACTATATTAGTGTTTACACCAGTGGACGATAACTATAACTATATTAGTGTGCACACCAGCGGACGATAACTATAACTAACTATATTAGTGTTCACACCAGTTGACGATAACTATAACGATAACTATATTAGTGTTCACACCAGCGGACGATAACTATAACGATAACTATATTAGTGTTCACACCAGCGGACGATAACTATAACGATAACTATATTAGTGTTCACACCAGTGGACGATAACTATAACAATAACTATATTAGTGTTTACACCAGTGGACGCTAACTATAATGATAACTATATTAGTGTTTACACCAGCGGACGATAACTATAATGATAACTATATTAGTCTTCACACAAGCGGATGATAACTATAACGATAACTATATTAGTGTTTCGAAATTAGAATATTAGAAAATATCGAAACTGATTCCAATGATATCGTTCCTCTGTGCTGTTATTGTTATAGTTGTGGCGTGGACTCTTCTATTATTTTACATTTAGAATGATTTTTAAAACTATATCTTTATCATCATAGTTATCATCCATTGTGTGAAGGGTTCTTTACTTTTATTTCTGCATGTGTGATGTTTAAGGAGCGAAACCGATGCTCATCTGTGTGTGTGTGTGTGTGTGTGTGTTTTAGAGCTGTACCAGTGTGATCCAGGACATGTTCAACTCAAAGGCTCCTCTGGTGTTGGGAGGGTTTCTCGGGACGGCAGGAATCATGGTGAGTCCATCCGAACACACACTGGAGTTTATATCCGTTCACTTCCAGACACACACTGGAAGTGTGTCCAGTGCTGCACGCATGCTGATTGTCTGTCTTTGTGTTTGTCTGCATGTGTTCCTGCTCATCATCAGATGGTGGCACTGGTTTGCAGTGTCGTCCTCAGCAGACACATCTCACAGTCTCGCGCATCTCCTCCTGCATACGTGCTGCTCACCTCCCCGCCGTCGTCAGTCATGTTTCCTCCTGTTCATGCTCCTCCGGCAGTGCAGCAGATATAACTCACTCACTCTCTCTCTCTCTCTCTCTCTCTCTCTCTCTCTCTCTCTCTCTCTCTCTCTCTCTCTCTCTCTCTCTCTCTCTCTCTCTCTCTCTCTCTCTCTCTCTCTCTCTCTCTCTCTGTCTGTCTGGCAGTTGGTGGCACTGATGTGCAGCTCCATTCTCTATAATAGTCTGAAGTCACCTGCCTACTCGACTCCATCGTACTACTGAGGTGATCTGACCCTCCACTCGTCTGTCTGATGGAGGGACAGACACTTTCATCAGTCGCACAGGTCAAGAACCACAACTGTGTGTGTACCATCCAGAATTGAATGTTTTAAAAATGTCTTTTTTTGGTTATGTGAATGTTAAGGAAACATTCCATTTTATCATTCTTCAAGTTCAAACATTATGGGAACATTCAAATGTTCTGAAACAAGTAGTAACATTTAAAAAAACGTTAGTCGAGCATACAACTAAAAATTTTCAGAAGAACATTTCACGAACAATGTATAAATAATTTTTTTGTGCCAACATTTTCAGAACGTTATTATAGACCAGATAACTTTTAATGAACGTTTTATTAATGTTACTGGATGAACGTTTGTTCATAACTTTCAGAGAACCTTGCCAGAACGATAGTAAAAGTTCTGTGCATAAACATGTTCAAACATGCCTGTTTACACATTGCATTTTATTGCGTTGACCTTCATTTTATGAAACTTTCTGCATTAACACCGTCTGTTACAATCCCATCCTAAACATTTCATTGTCTTGTCTTTTTGTACGATTAAAACTTCATTTGTTTCTTACTTTAAATCATTAAAGAAACTTTCACAAACCTGTCTCAGTCGAGTGTGTTTCATCAGATGTTGAGAGGTCAAAGGTCAGGAGTCATCAAATCTGTGATCGACGGGCATTAGAAGACATGAAACACGTCCTTATGTGATGGTCTGAGAAGATCATGCTGTTCTCTGTGGGAGAGAGATGAAGATTATGGATGTCAAATAAAAAAAAGTGTCCCGAATTTACCAGATTAAAGGACTCCAGTTATCCTCAATATGTCACATACATTTCAAACTGACATGAAATAAATATGCAGGGAAAAAAATATATACATATATACTGATTATGATTATACTTATGATTATGCATGAATTGGGACGTACCTTGTATGAAGGTTTTGAACTGTAAACTCATGTCGAATGATCTAGAACAAACAAACTTAAGACATGACAAAGCGAGTATTTAATTATTGAAATTTTATTGACTTGGGTTAGTGGTGGGTCAAAAAATAACCATTTACTAGTTCCAACAGAACTAGACACTATTTTATTAGTTCCATAAAACGGCAAACCACATGCACAGGATTTTGGGATATTGTAGGCAAATCTTTTTTTTTTTTTTTTTTTTATGTTTCAAATCTCTATTTGCAAGCCCGTTCACTCCAAAAATAATAACTATAACCATAACGTTTTAATAATCGCTCTAAGTCTAATAGCGAAACATCACAACTATAAGTCAAGTCACCTTTATTTATATAGCGCTTTTTACAATGCAGATTGTTAACAGGAAAATAATGCAACAGAATTTGATTCGGCTGTACAGCCGCTCTGGTGAAAACAGTGATGTCATCAGCTCATTTCAATTATCATATAGTGTCAATGCGGGCAGATCAGTAATATAGTTGAATATTTAGTGTCCTCAACTGAGCAAGCCAAAGCCAAAGGCGACGGTGGCAAGGAACCAAAACTCCTTCAGGGCCAGAATGGAGAAAAAAACCTTGGGAGAAACCAGGCTCAGTCGGGGTGCCAGTTCTCCTCTGGCCAACGAACAAACAGTGTATGATTATGATTCTGGCAAACATTACAGGTCACAGGACACAGAGGAACAATATCACTGGAATCACTTTCAGAACAATTTTCTTCCAGATGAACTATAAAAGCATTGACAGCCAATCAGAATCCATTCTGCTTTAAAGAGCTCCAGCATTTAAAGTGGCAGACGACAAATAGTTATCATTATAGTTTTTGTCCGTTGGTGTGGAATCTAATATTGTTATCATTATAGTTATTGTTATAATTATCATCTAAACTACAACATATGCTGCACTGGCTCCCTATTAAACATCGTATACATTTTAAAATCTTGCTGATTACTTACAAAGCACTAAATGGTTTAGCTCCCCAGTACTTGAGCGAGCTCTTAACGCATTATACTCCATCACGTCTATTGCGGTCTCAAAATTCTGGCCAGTTGATAATACCTAGAATATCAAAATCAACTGCAGGCGGTCGATCCTTTTCCTATTTAGCACCTAAACTCTGGAACAGTCTTCCTAGCATTGTTCGGGAAGCAGACACACTCTGTCAGTTTAAATCTAGACTAAAAACACATCTCTTTACTATGGCATACACATAAAACATTTTTAATTTCTATTATTCAAATCAGTTAAATGATTGTTTTAGGCTGCATTAACTAGGTCAGCCGGAACCGGGAACACTTCCCATAACACCTGATGTACTCGTTACATCATAAGAAGAATGGCATCTACGCTAATGTTAGTCTCTCTGTTTATCCCGAGGTTTACTGTAGTCATCCGGATCTGGGCTGTATCCAGATCAGATGGTGGACCTGCGCCTAGACGCGACCGACAGAGCCCTGAAGTGTCTGCAGACAGTGTGTCAACTAGACTCTCCTCTGTGAAAGCCTCATCGACACAACATCCAGTGGCACTGATCCTCAACAAACCCGTCTCCGGCGAGGTGACTCCGATCTCAACCAAATGGAACTGGACAAATATTCTGAATGTTCCGATCTAATATGACTTCTGACTTGTAATGTTGCCTGAATCATAATCATACACTGTTTGTTCATTGGCCAGAGGAGAACTGGCACCCCTCCATTCTGGCCCTGAAGGAGTTTTGGTTCCTTGCCACCGTCGACTCTGTTGCCTTTGGCTTTTGGCTTGCTTAGTTGGGGACACTAAATATTCAACTATATTACTGATCTGCCCGCATTGACACTATATGATAATTGAACTCTGTTGCATTACTTTCCTGTTAACACTGTGAAGCTGCTTTGAAACAATCGGCATTGTAAAAGGTGCTATATAAATAAAGGTGACTTGACTTGACTTGACCTAGCAAATACCAACAGATAAAAAATCTAAACCTGATGGCCTCTGCAAGAAATCTTATAATGGGCCGTGGTTGGATCTTCCATCAGGACAACGATCCAAAACAAACATCAAAATCAACACACAAATGTGTCACTGAGCACAAAATGAAGCTTCTGCCATGACCATCTCAGTCCCTGACCTGAACCCTATAGAGAATGAGTGATGACCTGAAGAGAAGAAGCACCAACATGGATCTGGGAATCTGAAGGATCTGGAGAGATTCTGTATGGAGGAATGGGCTCTGATCTCTGGTCAGGTGTTCTCCAAACTCATCAGGCATTATAGAAGAAGACTCAGAGCTGTTATCTTGGCAAAAGGAGGTTGCAAAAAGTATTTAATAAAAGGGTGTCAATAATTATGGCCAACATGTTTTGGAGAAAAGCATTTATTTCATAATGTGATTTAACCCCCACTTTCAATTCTTTTACTTCAATGAAAGGTTAGATTTTTGTGAATTTTTTGAATAAAAGATCAAAAGATTTAGATTTGCAGATTTATTTTTACAGCCATATTTGTTCATATTTACCAGGGGTGCCAATAATTCTGACCACAACTGTACCTGACTCAAAGGCTCATTCATTATGCAGCTCATTATGCTGTTCTTTTGTCCTCTCAGGTGTGAATCACAGCATTATTCATGATCATTCACGCCTCTTCGCATATGGGCTTTGTAAAGAAAAAGTGTCTTACAAAATTTAAATCAATATATTGTTTTATGTGAATGAGTAGGCACAATGATTCTCACATCAGTTTGAAGCAAAAACTCTAGGCAACAACACCCATCAGTCAAAAGTCTTGTGGATACATATCTATTGTGTGTTTTGTGGCCTTAATTCAGTGACTTAAATTTTTTGTTTTTTCAAAAACCACACATAAACGTTATTCTCTCAAAAATACAAGCATGTACATACATGTAGCCCAGTTTGTGCTAAATACAGTGTAATGACACTTTTGCAACTGAAAAAAGCACAAATGTCAGAGCATGTCAAAACTTCTAAAGGGCCCCAAAACTGGCTCAGACCCGTAGGGGCAGTCATGTTCCTGAGGGGGGCTAGAAGGTTGAACCTGCCTCACCCCAACCTGGGACCTGTCCGCGATCCTCAGGGCCCTCAGAAGGCCCCGTTCAAGCCGTTTCAGACAGCTGAACTGAGGCCCCTTTCGCTCAAGGCCGCCCTCCTGTTGGCTTTGGCATCAGCCAAGTGAGTAGGAGACTTCTAAGCACTCTCACTGAACACTTCCTACCTTGAGTTTGAGCCCAATCCTCAAGCAAAGGCGTGGCTATGTACCTAAGGTGCTTTCCATTCAAGGCACAGGTAATAACTCTCTCTGCTCTCTCTGACTCTGAGGATGAGCAGCCTCTGCATTTACTCTGCCCAGTCCGGGCCCTTAGAGTGTATTTTGAGCACTCTAGCCAATTTAGGCAATCAGAGCAGCTGTCTGTGTGCTTCGGAAGCTGCACTAACTGGCGGTTATGAAGCAGAGACTATCAGCGCTGGCCTATGCCTCCTTAGGACTGCAATGCCCTATTGGAGTGAGGGCCCACTCCACCAAGGGAATGGCCTCCTCCTCTGCGTGGTCAAGCGGGGTATCCATTGGTGACATCTGTGCGGCAGCCGGTCCTTGCCATTCACCTTTACCATGTTCTATAATTTAGACATCCCTGCTCTTCAGGCTTTGTCTATTTAGACCTTTTTGACCCCGCCGAGGTTCATCTGGCTCAGGAGTTTTGCCCTCATTCTAAGTGCCCATAGGTTAGGCTCACAGGACAGGTTCTTCGTTTTGGGCGCTAATAGCACGGCGCTATTGGATTGCATTCCCCAAAGCGTAAGCGTCTGACACAATGCTTGTTCACGTTATCTCAGGGATCCAAGATCACGTTAATAACTGAGACGTTATAGGTATCATTATAGTTATCATTATAGTTAATGATAACGGATTCACACCACACTTGGTACATGTCATCCGGCAGAAGGTCTGGACTCCTTCGCAGCTTTCATTGGTCATGGACTGCCCAAGAGACCACAGTTCCGTGTCATGTTTAGGGGCGTGAAGATGTAAAGTCGATGTCCATGCAATAACAGACCGGCATGCATCTATAAATTATTCATTCATGAGCGTTTTCAGACCTGCAAACTCACAAGTGGTGAAAAAGGTGACATGATTCCGAATTAAATACTTGTAGGGGGGTCTGGAGCATTGCCCCCCAGTTGAATTTTTTTGTGATTTTAACATGAAAACAAAGCATTCTGGTGCACTCTGACAAGAAAAAAAAAGGGAAAAAGACAACATTTGCTTCAAGTAAAAAAATAAATAAAAAAATTACACTATAGCGCTGGGCATTGACACAGATTTCACAATTTGATTTGATATTGATTAACTTGGGGCCTATCAGGTACAGTACATAGCAAATTGTATGTACTGTACAATGTATGGGGGGGATAAATCTGCATATTTGTGATATTTACCCCAGGGCATTATTTACTTCTATAAAGGCAATTTTTTTAAATGTATGCATCATCTTTCATGCAATATTCTTACATTTGATCAATAAATTTAGTTATAATAATAAGACCAATCCAATTATATAATATACACTGCAAAATTACAACTGCAATAAATAATGTTATGAGATTGATGTTTGAATATACAAATAAGAAACTTTAATTTTAAACATGAAACTAAACTGTCAATAGGTGGCGGCAAGTGACCTTCTTAATGAGTGAGTCATTGAGTCATTGATTCAAACGATTCATTCAAAACGCTGAATCATTTAGTAACAAAACACCGCGTTGAGTGTTGCTTTCCTTAGGAACTATTTTCGTTGTGAAATAGAACAAAAAAAAGTCAATATTGTTTGTGTCTATAAAATGTAAGTAACTTAATATTAACTAGGCTACTTGTTTATTGAACTATAAATTCAATGTAACATTTGCAATCGTGATAATACTCCGTCGCCTTTGGCTTTTGGCTTGCTCAGTTGGGGACACTAAATATTCAACTATATTACTGATCTGCCCGCATTGACACTATATGATAATTGAAATGAACTGGACGACATCACCGTTTTCACCAGAGCGGCTGTACAGCCGAATCAAATTCTGTTGCATTATTTTCCTGTTTAACACTGTGAAGCTGCTTTGAACTCTTTAGGATGACATACAAATCCATGTTTCAAACAAAAATCATTGTAATTAAGAACATTACCATAGTTGTCCATCATATCCAATAGGGAAAAAATATTATATTGAACCCAGTTTTCATAAAATAAAGATTTATTATGGTGCAGAATAAAGCGATTGTTCCAAATTGTTCCAAGTTTTGTGTGGACTAAAATTGTGTGAGAATGCTAATTTCCAATACAGAACTTGTTTATGAAGGGGTAATTTGGACAACTCAAAGTCACATCTAATAAAAAACTCCAAGCCACCTACTTTCCCAAATATTGAAGAGGCGATAGTAAACCATAAGCTGTTTGTATTGCAAATAAATGATCTTAACCATTGAGTTTTTAAAACACTATTCATTATTTCTAGGTCAATAACATTTAATCCCCCTTCTTCATAACTGTGAACTAGATCATTTTTATTAATATAGTGGTGCTTATTTTTCCAAATAAAGTTAAATATTGCACTGTTACATTCTTTTAGTAAGTGAGGTGGGATAGGTAAAGTGGAGGCTGGGTAAACAAACCTAGAAAGAAATTCCATTTTAGTTAACAAAACTCTTCCAAAAATTGAGATCTCTCTTTGTATCCAGCTATTGAGAATTTTTTTTGCTTTGAAAGATTTTTAACGAAATTTTCTTGGATGCTTTGATTGCTATCTCTAGTAATAGTTATCCCCAAGTATTTTACGGATGTTTTTATCGGTATATTCCATAAAGAGTCTAATTCGCTGCCATGAATTGCAAATAATTCACATTTATTTACGTTAAAGTGTAAACCTGATGCTTTGGAGAATAGATTAATTAGTTAAATGGCTTTACCAATTTGATATTGGTCTTTTAGAAAGATCACCGTATCATCAGCTAATTGACTAATACCACCTTGTCTTCCGAACACATTCAGTTTATCAAAGTTGCTGTTTTTATCTATCAAGATAGCAAGCATTTCTACTGCCAAGATGAATAGAAAAGGGGAAATGGGACATCCTTGTCTTATTCCTCACGAAATGTTAAATCTTTGGGATGTCCCAAATGACAGTGAGATAGAACTATTGATGTCTTTATATAACATTTTTAGAAATAAATTTACTACCAAAAGCAAATTTTTCAAGGGAGTTAAATATGAAATTATGTTCGATCGTATCAAATGCTTTCCTAAAATCTAGAAAAAGAATATAGCCGTCATCCTCAATCCATTCACGATAATCCAGAATGTCTAAAATTAATCTGATGTTGTTATGTATTGATCTGCCTTTTATAAAGCCAGATGGTGATTCACTAATTATTAGATGTATTATTTTTTTTTTTTTCTATTTGTCTATTTGAAAATATATGAGCTAGAATTTTATAATCACAGTTAACTAGAGTGATGGGGCGAAGGTTATCTATATGTTGTGCATCTTTACCTGGTTTGGGGATGAGAATAATTAATCCTTGTTTCATAGTCGAAGATAGTGAATTATTTTGGATACACTCGAGAAAGGCTCGAAACATTAGTCTTCTCAAATCTTCCCTAAAGAATTTATAAAATTTGGAAGTGAGGCCATCTGGGCCTGGAGATTTCCCTGAAGATAATTTATCTATTGCTTTATCTAATTCCTCTATTATAATGTCAACCTCGCATAAGTCTCTAAATTCCTGGTCTAACTGTGGTATGCTAGTGTGTATATTATCAAAGAGAGTGTTACAGTCTGATGCAGATGAGCTATATAAGGAACTATAGAACTGAAAAATCTCTGAGGAGATCATTTTTGGGCAGGTATTTATAACTCCATCCACATAAAGAGAATTTATGGCGTTTTTTCCTGTCGCCTTTTTTCAAGTCTACAAAAATAATTATTACTTTTTTCTCCTTTCTCTATCCATCTTGCCCTAGATCTTATATATGCTCCTTTAGCTTTTTGAGTATATAAATCATCAATTTTGGATTGCAAGGATATAATTTGTAATTTGGTTTCATTGTCCATTTCACTTTTATTACATAAATAGTTTAATTCTCTTGTTAATTCTAACTCCAATTGTGTTCTGGCCTTACTCAAATTTTTACTGAATTGTATAGAAAATTCTCGAACCTTGTGTTTTAAATATTCCCATTTGCTTGTAAATGAAATAAGGTCCTTATGCGATGCTATATCATCAATTATGGATTTAATTTGCGAGCAAAAGTTTTTATGTTTTAATAAATCAGCATTCATTTTCCAGTAACTCTCTTTCGCGTTTCTCTTTTGCCCGAGTAGAAGGATATAAAGATGCAACAGTGATCTGTTAAAGGTGCTGCGGATATGGAGACATCTTTGATGAAGTCAATTAGGTTAGATGAGGTTAACCAATAATCAATTCTCGATTTGTAAGTCCCATTGGCTTTGAACCAGGGAAATTGTTTAAGATTTGGATTCCCAGCCCTCCAAGCATCCACTACATTATATTTAAAAAAAAAAATTAAGAAGGTTAAGATTGGGGTGAGAGTACTGAATTTGGGTGGAAAGCGATCTAATGCTTCATCTATAACCATGTTGAAGTCTCCTCCTATAATAATATTATCAGTTGGATACACAAGTTTCAAATCAAACAAAGAATCAGAAATTTCAGACAATAATTTGTTGTTTAGGGGAGCACTACTGTAACCATATACACTGCATAAAATAAACAAAACATCATTAATGTTCAGATCAACTGAAGCCCAGTGGCCATTTGAATCAGTCTTTACCTTTACAATTTTGCCTGGTAGGCTGTTGAACAGTGTTGCCACTCCTGCAGAATGTGTAGAGGCATGGCTGAAGATGATTTTGTCCCCCCATTGACTCGTCCAGAACTTCTCGTCATCAGGCTTAGAATGTGTTTCTTGCAAAAATATGCAGTGTGAGTTTTTGTTTTTACAAAAAACAAAGAGAGCTTTTCTTTTGATAGAGTTACGAAGACCCCTTGCAATTAAAGAAATACAGGAAAAAGACGATTTCACTGAGAACATTTAACTAATAAGAAACAAAAATAAAAATAGATATGTGAAATAAAAAAGAACCAGAAGAGTAATATATAACCATGCTCTATAGAACACAAAGCAACAGAGCACTGTAACGAGATCTCGCTCAACAGCAAAAACATCCCACTTACACTTGCAAACACAAGAGGACGACGAATGTGTGCGACGTCGTTGAAACCAACCATCCTTAACGATCCGGGTACCCTCTATGAAGCCATAGGGACCACAGTAGTATGCTTTCCTCCCTGCAGCTCTAGCCTCACTAATCCTCAGCCATGATGCAGCGCGGCCCTCTCGATCCCCCTTAGATAAATCTTCGGTGAACTTTATTCCCCTGAGTTTACAGACATCCGAGACTTTGGTGGAACGCCAGAACTCGTCTCTGTATTTTCGCATGCAGAACTGAATGATCACCTGCCTGGATTTATCCTTCGTTTTCCCTTACGAAAATTAACCATGGTTTTATTATAGTAAAAGTGTAGTAACCATGGTTTTTTGGCTAATTGATTACCATTTATATAACCACAGTTTTACCAAAAGTACCATGGTTAAACTATGGTAAGAGTAGCAAAGCCATGGTTAATTTGTGGTTACCATGGTTTAACTATAATAACCATGGTTTTTTGGTTTTATTTGTAGTAAAACCATGGTTCATTTTCATAAGGGGGACCAACGCAGTGAACTGTATCCACGATGTCTTCAAGTTTGTGGTGCAGGTGAGGAGCAATTTTCGGCTAACAGTGAGACAATTTCTCTTCGGCTATCTTCACCTGCTGTTTCTTTCATTCCGATTACTCTGAGGTTCCATCTTCTTTTATAGCGTTCGAGCTCCGACGTGCGGTTTATCAGATCTGAGTGCGATGTAATAACGGAGGTGAGTTGTTTGTCGAACAAGTTCGTTTTAGCTTTACAGTCCTTTATTTCCGCCGCGTTGAATTCCACAGCTTTTGTCAGGCTGATGATCATTAGGCTGTTCTCGGTTATCTTATGCTCAATGCTGCTCAGCTTCCCGTCTTGCAGGTCAAATCTGGCAACTAAGGTTTCCAAAAGAGCGAGATCTCGGGGCTATCATTACCTTTCTGATTTTTGGCTGAGGCTTTAGTTGGGGTGTTCTGTGTGTTGTGTTTCTCATTGTGATCGCTGTGGTCAACTTCATGACATACTCATGTTCAGCAAGAGCACCCGAAGTTTTTACAGTCATTCCTTTTCGCCCTGGAATAACTATTTTCGGGTGATTAGAAACTTTTTTTGCTGACAGTCCAAATATGCAACAATTGGGATAGTAAAAAGATGAAAAATAATATAAAATGCAAGATTTGCTGAAGAGCCGAGAAAACTACATGTGCTTAGCCCGCCATCTTGTTGCCTCCTCTGTATGTGTATTTGAGACTACAATAAAACGAAATATGTCATAAAACGCCACTCTGTCTCTTTTCATTTTCATTTTAAAAAAATCTTAAACATATTAATAGCCACACAAATGTGGTTCAGGCAACGCAGTGGGGAGAACAAGTATTTGATACACTGCCGTTTTTGCAGGTTTTCCTACTTACTTTCCTACTTTTTGAACTCGTTACCTGTATAAAAGACACATGTCCACACACTCAATCAAACAGACTCCAACCTCTCCACAATGGCCAAGACCAGAGAGCTGTGTAAGGACATCAGGGATAAAATTGTAGACCTGCACAAGGCTGGGATGGGCTACAGGACAATAGGCAAGCAGCATGGTGAGAAGGCAACAACTGTTGGCGCAATTATTCGAAAATGGAAGAAGTTCAAGATGACGGTCAATCTCCCTCGGTCTGGGGCACCATGCAAGATCTCACCTCGTGGGGCATCAATGATCATGAGGAAGGTGAGGGATCAGCCCAGAACTACACGGCAAGACCTGGTCAATGACCTGAAGAGAGCTGGGACCACAGTCTCAAAGAAAACCATTAGTAACACACTACGCCGTCATGGATTAAAATGCTCAAGCCAGCGCATGTCAATGCCCATCTGAAGTTTGCCAATGACCATCTGGATGATCCAGAGGAGGAATGGGAGAAGGTCATGTGGTCTGATGAGACAAAAATAGAGCTTTTTGGTCTAAACTCCACTTGAGTACAACCCCAAGAACACCATCCCAACCGTGAAGCATGGAGGTGGAAACATCATTCTTTGGGGATGCTTTTCTGCAAAGGGGACAGGACGACTGCACCGTATTGAGGGGAGGATGGATGGGGCCATGTATCACAAGATCTTGGCCAACAACCTCCTTCCCTCAGTAAGAGCATTGAAGATGGGTCGTGGCTGGGTCTTCCAGCATGACAATGACCCGAAACACACAGCCAGGGCAATTAAGGAGTGGCTCCGTAAGAAGCATCTCAAGGTCCTGGAGTGGCCTAGCCAGTCTCCAGACCTGAACCCAATAGAAAATCTTTGGAGGGAGCTGAAAGTCTGTATTGCCCGGCGACAGCCCCGAAACCTGAAGGATCTGGAGAAGGTCTGTATGGAGGAGTGGGCCAAAATCCCTGCTGCAGTGTGTGCAAACCTGGTCAAGAACTACAGGAAACGTATGATCTCTGTAATTGCAAACAAAGGTTTCTGTACCAAATATTAAGTTCTGCTTTTCTGATTTATCAAATACTTATGTCATGCAATAAAATGCAAATTAATTACTTAAAAATCATACAATGTGATTTTCTGGATTTTTGTTTTAGATTCCGTCACTCACAGTTGCAGAGTACCTATGATAAAAATTACAGACTTCTACATGCTTTGTAAGTGGGCAAACCTGCAAAATCGGCAGTGTATCAAATACTTGTTCTCCCCACTGTATATTTATAACAAAACTAAATATAAAATACAACCCTGCCTCTTTTTCGTTTACATTTAAAAAAATATTAAACATATTAATATGTGGTTCAGACAATAAGTGTGCATATGATTATCACTGTAATAAAATTAAATATGACATAAAACACAACCCAGTCTCTTTTTGTTAAATGACAGTTTATGCATGATCAATAATAGCCATTATAAAAGTATAAGTAAAAGAAATAAAGCAAACAATTCAGTCAAACATACAAAGTCAGCGCTAGTAGGCTACAAATGGTAAAGTTAAATAAAGTTATGAAACTTCACTTTGCCCTCAGCCAAAACGATTTGCCAGGGAACAAATGATAGATTCATGAGACCAAAGATCGGCCGTTAGATCTACACAAGACGAATTATATCTCATGTTTAACCACTACAGAGATGTCAGAGCCAGACATCAGAAGGACTAGCTGAGGAAAGGCTGCTCTCGGCGGGTTAATGAGCGCTGAGCGCCCGCTGATCGACTGGATCTCACAACGGCAGATAACATTTTCAAAAAGGCGCTCTCTTTATAAATAAACCACAGATCTGAGCTTTAAACAACTGCATTCTTGCCTGAAAAAGTCTTAAAACTACATTTCGCGACACAATAACAGTAGTATTTTTAAACAACGCGGGGTTTCTCATCCGCTATTGACGCTTGTTGGTTGGTGCGAGATGCATTCTGGGATACCGGTCTGTCTGAAGTCCGCTAAAGTCATCTCTCGATGCATCCTGGATAAAAGGGGCGGATCAAGAACACATCCGGGGATTTGAACTGTACTTAGCTAGATGTGAACTTTGAATGGGAACAGTACTTGGGCAGCGACTGATGACGTTTCACAAGTCCACGAGAACACAAGTACAGACAAGAACGCATATTGAGAAATGGCCTGAGACTATCCCAAGCATGACCTGAGGCTACATGCAGCGTTTCGGCACAGCGCCACCTACTAGTCAAAAGATATGAAAATGGCTATATTTGCTTATAACTTCTGAAAGGTTTGCTTCTGATTCAGCGTGTCAGTGTGACCTGCAAGTTAGTCGAATGATACCCAATTTTCCTATATTGACTATTGTGGGCATCAGCCATTTTGAATTTTGTCCTAAAATGCAGTATTTTAAGAACACATTAGCATATCGTTATGAAACTCGCATGTGTTATCGGGACCATGCCATGAAGGTACTCAAAAAGGTTCGAGACAGCACCACCTTGTGGTGAAAAGTCATAATGATAGATAAAAAAGTTTGTAGACAAACTTTAAGTTGGCTTGAAAAAGCCTAGTTAGAAAGTTTGAAGTAGTTTTAGTTTAGTAGTTTTAAAAGCCAGATAGATAGGGTAGACATGCTAGGGTGGTTGCTAGGGTATTCTGAGTTGTTGCTAGGGTGTTGCTATGCGGTTGCTAGGGTACTTGTGCTGGTTGTTAGGGTGTTGCTAAGCGGTTGCTAGGGTATTACAATGCTGTTGCTAAAGTACTCAGGGTGGTTGCTAGGGTGTTACTATGCGGGTGCTAAGGTACATGGGGTGGTTGCTATGCGGTTGCTAAGGTACTTGTCCTGGTTGCTATAGTGTTGCTACGTGGCTGCTAGGGTATTCGCAGTGGTTGCTATAGTGTTCTGGGTGGTTACTAGGGAGTTGCTATGCTGTTGCTAGGGTATTCTGGGTTGTTACTAGGGTGTTGCTATGCGGATGCTAGGGTACTCAGGGCGGATGCTAGGGTACTTGTGCTGGTTGCTAGGGTGTTGCTATACGGTTGCTAGGGAATTCTGGGTGGTTGCTAGGGTGTTTCTAAGGTACTCGAGGTTGCTGCTAGGGTGTTGCTATGCAGTTGCTAGGGTACTCTGGGTGGTTGCTAGGGTGTTGCTATGCGGTTGCTAAGGTACTTGGTATGGTTGCTATGATGTTGCTACGTGGTTGCTAAGGTATTCTCAGTGGTTGCTATGGTGTTCTGGGTGGTTGCTAGGGTGTTGCTATGTGGTTGCCAGGGTATTCTGGGTAGTTGCTATGGTGTTCTGGGTGGTTGCTAGGGTGTTGCTATGCAGTTGCCAGGGTATATTGGGTGGTTGCTAGGGTGTTGCTAGGGTGCTCATGGTAGTTGCTATGCAGATAGATAGATAGATAGTTTATGAGTTTAGAGTTTGTGAGTTTAGAGTTTGAGTCTAAATGAGTTTCAATGGCTTAGAACTGCTGAGAACAATGATACCAATTACCACATTATAATACCACATTTGTTCGAACTTCCTGTACGCCAATTTGTTTTTGAAAACCTACTTTTTCAAACTCCTAGACCATTGGTCTAATTTTAATTTCAAAATTGGCTCAGATCAGTCTTTTTTCGTGCTTGGCCCCGATAATTGTTACATGGACACTGATAAATGCTTGCAGCTACATTCATTATAGTTATTATTTACTTATCAATATATTTATTGTTTCTGGTTTGAATGGGCCTTAATTGTTTAAATGACTTTACGCAAGTTATTTCAGATTTGCCTAGCATCGTCAGTGCCAACTACTTAATTTTCAGTCATTAAATAAATGTGATTATTGTATTTTTTAATTAGTTAGAAACTGAATAAGTAAAAATAATGAGGCTATGCTTCAAACGGCCAGCAGCTGAAGTGACCTCGGGAGCAGGAGGATGTGTTGGGATGTGAGGCCCGCGGCACTCTTCATCTGTGGGACGCAGTGTCAGTGTTGTGTTGAAGTGTGGAGGGTGCGGCAGCTGATGACTCATGTCATGTTGAGTTGCCTGGCAACTGCAGTTGTTTTCTTTTAAGCTCAGAAGAAAAATATGAACGTCTGGATGTCATTCACACAGAGAGAGAGAGAGAGAGAGAGAGAGAGAGAGAGAGAGAGAGAGACGCGTGCATAGCTGTTCTTCCTGCTACACAACAGAATAATAGAACATTAGTAACCTTATCATAAAGTTAGCTCAGGTTGCTTTACAAACAATTCAAAAGAAGAAAAAACGTGTGTGAGATAGACAGGAGCGGTTTGAATGTGTGTGCGAGAGTGTGTGTGTGTGTGTGTGCGTGTGTGAACATGTGAGTATAAGCACTGAAATATGGGAGCGTCTAAAACATTCCCATCCGGATTTCAACACAAACACTCAACAATAAAAACAATTTCAAAACGTCTGATGTTCCTCTCTCACACACACACCCACACACACACTCACGCACTGAAGGTGGATAACAGATGTTGTTTAAATAAAGATTAAACACACGGCTGGCGCAGGACTTTTTTTGTTCTTACACAAAGACATTATTGTGTACGTGCGTGTGTTTGTGAGAGAGAGATAGTGTGTGAGTGTGTGTGTGTGTGTGTGTGTGTGTGTGTTCTGGCACTCAGGTGAGGTTGTATCTGTCCTGCAGGTGAAATCTGGTTGAACAACATTTCTAAATGCTCTCGTCTTCTCGTTAGGGTGTGTGTCTGTCACACAGGGTGTGTGTGAGTGTGTGTGTTTCCTCACTGAGAATCACTGAAACACATTTCACAAAAAACCACAGCAAACAACAGGAATAATTGAAGTGTTTGGTGTTTATAGGGATCTGGGCAACAAGTATCTCAGGCACCAAGCCTTATTTCAACATCTCAAAAATTACACCATTTTTTAATTATTTGAGACATTCCTGAAAAAACTTTTTCCAACTTTTTCTGAGCCAAACTGAATTCTGGCATCTAGAGACTCTCAGTAGAATAATTTCGGTCAAACTGTTTTCCAGATTGATTGTCTATTTCTAATAATTGTTTTCTGAAAACATTTGACTAGTTTCTCAGTAAACATGCGGTCAAATGAATCTGGATGAATGAATCAACGGATTGAATCACATCTAAAGCTCATTGAATCTGGTCCACACAAGACATTTGACAATAATGATCATTTTCTACAGCATATCAGTGGCGATTCCAATCATTGCAGCCTTTCATGTACAGCCATTGAAGCTCCAGCTCTGTGTGTGTGTGTGTGTGTTTCAGCGGTTGATGTGAGTGATGGTCTGTAAGAGGGTGTGGAGCGTCTGTATTCACAGACTCAATACAGGACAATATTTACCAATGAATCACACAGGGTTTGGAGGAAAGAAAGTGCAGCTTGTGTGTGTGTGTGTGTGTGTGTGAGAGCCAGTGATTGGTTAAGTTATCAGTTACACAAAGTTTTCACACAGCCGGCGGGAAAAAGGCTTGTCAGGACCTTCCCAAACGCCACACCCTTTGAGAGAGAGACACTACAGGAATGAGAGGGGGCGGAGCCAGGGGAGGGGCCAGTGAGAGAGCTTCTGGAGGGATAGTTCAGGGTAAAGGCAATAATGAGGGGAAGGGGCGGAGCCAGGGGAGGGGCCTGGGCTGGGCTGGGGGAGGGGCCAGTTAGAGAGCTCCTGGAAGGATAGTTGAGCGTAAAGAGCTACAGTCGGACACAGATCACATCTGGAAGTGTGCAGTCGCTCTCATCCAGTGATCGGCCTTCTGTTATTCAGCAGGTAAGATCTGAAACTCTTCTCACGTCTCTCAACTCCACCGCTCTGGAGCTTTGAGGGGATTCCAGGCTTGAGAACTGCTAGTTTGTGTGAGTGTGTGTTGCTGTCCGTGAGCGTATGTCCGGCGGAGATTACTGGGTTTGGTCAGGGATTCCAGATCTTCATCTGTTCTTCTGTGTGATATATGGGAAATCCTGAGAAATGTGGAGAATCAGAGCGTCTGAAGAGGGCAGAGAGGGACAGGCTGTATGAGAGGAGGGACGCTTCTGTAAGGAGTGGCAGTTCTGTGCAATGCTGAAGACATGTTTCAACCCATCTAGCTGTAAAAACACTTGATCCGCTCATTCATACCTGCTGAACACACACTCACACACCCTCTGTACGTGGGCGGATTTTATACTGCCTTCATGTGCTGCTGTTGAGATGTTCTGAGTTTAAGCATCTGTGTGTTTTCTCTCTCTCTGTCAGTCATGTTGGTTTTACTCGCTGCCATCTTCGTCCTCCACCTCACCTGTATCGCTCTGCTGCTGGCCGCCACCATCCATAACGTGAGTTACACACATCACACTCTCCGGGGGAGGGCGGGGCTTCACTCACTCGCTCCTCAATTATTCATTAGCTCCCAATTACATGCTTTACTACATCACATTAGCCATTTTTCATCTTCAGATTAGGAACATGCGTCAGTAACGATTCTTAAATATGGAGGAAATGTGTGACATGACAGGACAGAGCAATACTGATATGACCCACATTCACACTAAAGGAGAAGCTTCTGGAAGTCATGATGAAACTGCATGGCTCAGTGATACCGGAAGCTTACCGGAATCTTAGTGGAAATATGTGCGTCTGTCTTGTTCCTGCTGATATGACGTGTGTTTGTGTGTGTTTGTGCAGGCCTGGTGGATGAATGACACTGTGTCCACTGATATTTGGGCTCGATGGACTCTGATGATGAACGGACAGTGGAACTACACCGAGATTCCTGGCCACTATCCTAAAGGTCTGAACCGAGTTTTGTGAATCACACATTCCCCTCTCAGTTTAAATGCCAAAAGTGCTCCGAATGGTTGGTTTTCATAAACCAAAAATATTTCACAAACTGGATCAGATGCACCTGCTGAAGAGCTGACAACACGTTCTTTAATGCATCGTCCACTCGCAACAGCACTCTGTTTGACGGCCCATTGTTGAGTTTCTAATTCACTCTTAGAAAAAGCGTTTCTGTGTGGTTCTGTACAGGTTCTCAGCTTAATAGTACAGAACTCATATACAAGGAGACATGTCTTAAATAGTTACTGTATTGTTTAATGGGTTATTTCCAGTGTTGAGGAAAGTTACTTTTAACTCTTTTAATGATCTTTTTTGATCATTTTCACAAAACTTTCATGGCCTCCAGAATATTTAGTTGTATGAATATTTTGAAAGAACAAAACATATTTTATTCTAGCTTCATGCGTTCTATTTTTTTTTTTTTTTTACGAACTATTGAATGTGGGCAAGTTTCATAAAAAAAGCAACAAAAAGTTGAGAAAATCACGTTTTTGTCAGACTTTATCCGGATGGGATTCACAATGATGATGAAAACACTGATGGAGTAGATCGAGTCCATCAACACCCCCAGCCAGATTCTGTACTCTTTCAGAAGATGTGTAACAGCGGCCCCTACCGTATAACAGCAAAAACACGGATGTGTAACAGCGCCCTCTACAGTATAACAGTGAAAACACGGATGTGTAACAGCGCCCTCTACAGTATAACAGCGAAAACACGGATGTGTAACAGCGCCCTCTACAGTATAACAGTGAAAACACGGATGTGTAACAGCGCCCTCTACAGTATAACAGCGAAAACACGGATGTGTAACAGCGCCCTCTACAGTATAACAGTGAAAACACGGATGTGTAACAGCGCCCTCTACAGTATAACAGCGAAAACACGGATGTGTAACAGCGCCCTCTACAGTATAACAGCGAAAACACGGATGTGTAACAGCGCCCTCTACAGTATAACAGCGAAAACACGGATGTGTAACAGCGCCCTCTACAGTATAACAGTGAAAACACGGATGTGTAACAGCGCCCTCTACAGTATAACAGTGAAAACACGGATGTGTAATAGCGCCCTCTACAGTATAACAGTGAAAACACGGATGTGTAACAGCGCCCTCTACAGTATAACAATGAAAACACGGATGTGTAACAGCGCCCTCTACAGTATAACAGCGAAAACACGGATGTGTAACAGCGCCCTCTACAGTATAACAGTGAAAACACGGATGTGTAACAGCGCCCTCTACAGTATAACAGCGAAAACACGGATGTGTAACAGCGCCCTCTACAGTATAACAGTGAAAACACGGATGTGTAACAGCGCCCTCTACAGTATAACAGCGAAAACACGGATGTGTAACAGCGCCCTCTACAGTATAACAGCGAAAACACGGATGTGTAACAGCGCCCTCTACAGTATAACAGCGAAAACACGGATGTGTAACAGCGCCCTCTACAGTATAACAGTGAAAACACGGATGTGTAACAGCGCCCTCTACAGTATAACAGTGAAAACACGGATGTGTAACAGCGGCCCCTACCGTATAACAGTGAAAACACGGATGTGTAACAGCGCCCTCTACAGTATAACAGCGAAAACACGGATGTGTAACAGCGCCCACCTACCGTATAACAGTGAAAACACTGATGTGTAACAGCGGCCCCTACCGTATAACAGTGAAAACACGGATGTGTAACAGCGGCCCCTACCGTATAACAGTGAAAACACGGATGTGTAACAGCGCCCACCTACCGTATAAAAGTGAAAACACGGATGTGTAACAGCGCCCTCTACAGTATAACAGTGAAAACACGGATGTGTAACAGCGCCCTCTACAGTATAACAGCGAAAACACGGATGTGTAACAGCGCCCTCTACAGTATAACAGTGAAAACACGGATGTGTAACAGCGCCCTCTACAGTATAACAGCGAAAACACGGATGTGTAATAGCGCCCTCTACAGTATAAAAGTGAAAACACGGATGTGTAACAGCGCCCACCTACCGTATAAAAGTGAAAACACGGATGTGTAACAGCGCCCTCTACAGTATAACAGTGAAAACACGGATGTGTAACAGCGCCCCCTACCGTACAACAGTGAAAACACGGACGTGTAACAGCACCCTCTACAGTATAACAGTGAAAACACGGATGTGTAACAGCGTCCTCTACAGTATAACAGCGAAAACACGGATGTGTAATAGTGCCCCCTACCGTATAACAGTGAAAACACAGATGTGTAATAGTGCCCCCTACCGTATAACAGTGAAAACACGGATGTGTAACAGCGCCCTCTACAGTATAACAGCGAAAACACGGAGGTGTAACAGCGCCCCCTACCGTATAACAGTGAAAACACGGAGGTGTAACAGCGCCCCCTACCGTATAACAGTGAAAACACGGAATACAAAACAATATTTCTAATAAAGTATGTTTATGAACTGTTTAATGAATTTAAAGCAAATTAATGAATTAGAACTAAACGGTTCTGTATATGAAGCGCCTGATGGAATCTGGGTTCGCTGTGGTTTAATTGACTCATGTGTGTATCTGGTGTGTGGATGTTTCAGAGTATCTGCAGGCAGTGCAGGCCAGCTCCGTGCTCGCGTGCATCTTCTGCATCCTGGGCCTGTTCGTGTTCGTTGCGCAGCTGTACACACTACCTAAAGGAAGACGCTTCCTGTTCACTGGAGCCTTCCAGCTGCTGGCCTGTAAGTGACACACACACACACACACAGCTCAATGTCTGAATGCTGTACACGGTGTGTTTCAACGCTTGTGTTCCTCAGGGCTGTGCATAATGATCGCAGCGTCCATCTACACGGAGATCTTCCATAAAGACGAGCGGACCGGCTGGTACGGAGCCTCCTTCATCCTGGCCTGGATTTCCGTCTGTCTCACCTTCATCTCCTGCGTCACCTACTTCGTCCTGCGCAAGAAAACAGCGTGAAGAAGAGCAACACACTCAAACGCAAAGACTACATGCATCCGTCATCTCTGACACACACACAAACACACACACACACAATCTCCATCGACAGATCTTCAAACGCTCGTGCTGTTGTGGTTTTTTATCCTTTGGTCTCAGGCTGTGCTCGAGTGTTTCCACGCATCTGTAGATGAACACATGTAACGATTATATCGCTGAATGTAATCCTAGTGACATTCAGAGTCTAAATCAGTCACGTTTCACAACAAGCCCCATAAACACACGGGAGATTCTTTAGATTAACTGAAACTTCTGCAAACTATTTGTTTCTATATTAAGCGTTTATCATGTGTCCTGAACTAAAGATCTGATCCTGGCTTTGGTCACTTTGGATTTTGGCTATTTAAATGTTGGTCACTGCAAAATGTAATTCCCATCACAACATGAAATAACTGATTTGAATTAAAAGTTGCTTTTTTTTTTTTTTTTTTTTTACATGAAATCACAATTAATAAGCCCCACAATAGAGAGACATGTTGGCATGTTTGAACAACTTTTAAAGTTTGGGAATGTCAATGAGTCAACAGAAAATGTCCCCAAATGGAAAAATCTCCAACATTTATTCAAGATGTGTTTCCATGGAATAATGTATTACTGTTGATGTTTTCTGACGACAGCAACGTCAGAGTCTAGTAATAATTAAAATATTAACAGCAAATATCAATAAAGCACACAGTTTATTGTTTATTTACAGAATGAGATGGAATTTCTTCCTCAATGACAGTGTGAATATTTCAAAGGGCAAAACTACATGACAAGAAAAAACACTGAAATACATTTATATTTTCATGAAGATATGGTGTTTGGGTTTTCATTAAACATGTTGAGAGTTTGAAACTGTCAGTACTTTAATACATAAAAATACATAAAAACAGAAACACAGTACAGATGAACAGATCAGAGCGGGCTGAACTCCTCTGAACACTGAGACGCAAAACTCAGCGGAGACAGAAGAGAGAGCGAAGGTGAGAGAGGGGCGTGGTGTGGGGAGCGAGGGGCGGTGTGTGGTGAGTGAGGGGTGGGGCATGGGGAGCGAGGGGCGGTGTGTGGTGAGTGAGGGGCGGGGTGTGGTGAGTGAGGGGCGGGGCATGGTGAGTGAGGGGCGGGGCATGGTGAGTGAGGGGCGGGGCATGGGGAGTGAGGGGCGGGGCATGGTGAGAGAGGGGCTGGGCAGGCCGGAGGAGGTGGGAGCGGGGGACTGAAGTACGGAGACAGAGGCGAGAGCGACGGCGGCTGCGGCGGGAAGGTGAAGTTTCTGCAGGGGTAAAACACGCTCCTGTTTTTGGGTCCCACCATCAGAAACTTCTTGGTGTAGTTGTTGAGGGTCGACACGCCAGACGACATGCAGCAGGTAAAGGCCACCCACGCCACGCTAGCAAACACGAGACACAGCGTCAGAAACAGAGCATGACACACCACGTGAAACATGTTTATACGGTGCAGAGTCAAGGCTGGAAAACACCACAGCACTGCTAAACCTCAACTGATTTAAAGTTGGCAAGAAAGGGATGTTGCTCTCATCTTTTCTTCTTTATTGTCCCGTATATTGAGTGAAACACTTCAGGAACAAGAACAAATGTAGGGCGGGGCTTGATTTTGTCTGTGGGGAATTGATTGGATGGTTGTGGTTTGCTATTGGTGGATCTTATGTGAGTGACAGGTTGCCCCGCCCTCGTCACCAGAGAAGAGAAGAGATGAGCTGTTATTCTGATTCAAGATTATTAACACAATCATGATGTGCACCGATAATTCATTTACAATAAACACTGCAATATTCCATTAAAAACTTTGTTAGAGAAAAACTGGCCATCTATACTAAAGCCTGTGTCAATCACACATTATGCAATTTTCTGTGAAATCTTTCACAGTAAGAGTCGACAAGTTCAGACTGAAAGTTGGGGCATAAATATGTGCAAAAGTCATGTAGTGTATTCCAGCCTTCACACTCACACTCTCACACACACTCACTCACACACACACACACACTCACACTCACACACACACACACACACAAACTCACTCACTCACACTCATGTCATACTCACTAAAAGGCCCATGAGTATCCGTAACTGTGAGGTTTAAAGTCTTCCGGGCCGTGAGAGATCGTCACCTGGAAAACCTGCATATACATCATGTGAGCAACCATCCCAACCAGACCTGAGAGAGATACACACAGACAGACACACACACAGACAATCAGATAGACACACAGACAGAAACACAGACAGACAGACACAAACACACACACAAACACACAGACACACAGACAGACAGACACACACACAGACACACAGACAAACAGACACACAAACACAGACACACAGACAGACACACAGACAGACAAACAGACACACAAACACAGACACACAGACAGACACACAGACACACACACAGACAGACACACAAACACAGACACATAGATACACACAAACACACAGACAGACAGACAGACAGACAGACAGACAGACAGACACAGACAGACACACAGACGGAGAGACAGAAAGACAGGACAAAAGTTCTCATAACTTTGGCTAATGTTCTTGCAAGGTTCTCTCTAAGTTATGAACAAACGTTCTTCCAGTATTGTTCATGGAACGTTCATCTGAAATGTTTTAGTTGGAACTTTGTATAATGTAATTTTAAATGTTGCAAAAACATTCAAAAGTTAAAGTCAACGTTAGCAAAAGGTTGTTCTTTTGTTAGCCGTGTATGTGTGTGTACCTCCGAGGACAGTGGAGACGGCAGCGAAGGCGTTGAGTAAGTGAGCGCAGCGCTGCAGTGGAGGAAACCAGGACAACAGACACAACTGCAGCAACAAGAGCAGAGAACTGACGCACAACAGACCGACATACAGCAGCTCCATCCCCACGTACAGCCACACGATCCCTGCACACACACACACACAAATTCACACACAGAAGCGCTTCAGCAGACATTCAGAGTCATTGTGTGTGTGCATGTGTGTGCATGTGTGTGTATGTGTGTGTATGTCATTGCCTTTCTCTGTTGCAGGCGTGAGGGCCATGAAACTGCGGCATTTCTCCTCTGAAACAGACACACATCAACATCATTCAACATTAAAACATCTGAACATGATGGACAAGATGATTTCTCCAGAAAATAACACAGATCAACCCAGTTGACAGGAAACATTCTCTCAAGGTTCTCTCAGAGTTATGAATTAACATTCTTATAGTAACATTAACAGAACCTTCGTTAAAATCTGGTCTTTAATAATGCTCTCAAAATGTTAGCACAAAAAAATTATTTATAAATCGCTCATGGAACGTTTTTCTGAAACATTTTAGTTGAACGTTCGTCCAAATGTTTTACTTTAAATGCTTCTACTTGTGTCAAATCGTTCAGAGAACATTTAAAGGTAACGCTCAGAGAACATTCGAAAGTAACGCTTTTGAATGTTCTCTGAACGTTACTCTTGAATGTTCTCTGAGCGTTACTTTCGAATGTTCTCTGAGCGTTACTTTTGAACTTTCTCTGAGCATTACTTTTGAATGTTCTCTGAGCGTTACTTTCGAATGTTACTTTTGAATGTTCTCTGAACGTTACTTTTGAATGTTCTCTGAACGTTACTTTTGAATGTTCTCTGAGCGCTACTTTTGAATGTTCTCTGAGCGCTACTTTTGAATGTTCTCTGAGCATTACTTTCGAATGTTACTTTTGAATGTTCTCTGAGCGTTACTTTTGAATGCTCTCTGAGCATTACTTTTGAACGTTCTCTGAGCATTACTTTTGAACTTTCTCTCAGCGTTACTTTTGAATGTTCTCTGAGCGTTACTTTTGAACGTTCTCTGAGCATTACTTTTGAACTTTCTCTCAGCGTTACTTTTGAATGTTCTCTGAGCGTTACTTTCGAATGTTACTTTTGAATGTTCTCTGAACGTTACTTTTGAATGTTCTCTGAGCGCTACTTTCGAATGTTCTCTGAGCGTTACTTTCGAATGTTCTCTGAGCGTTACTTTCGAATGTTACTTTTGAATGTTACTTTTGAATGTTCTCTGAGCGCAACTTTTGAATGTTCTCTGAGCGTTACTTTCGAATGTTCTCTGAGCGTTACTTTTGAACGTTCTCAACGTTACTTTTGAATGCTCTCTGAGCGTTACTTTTGAATGTTCTCTGAGCGTTACGTTTGAATGTTCTCTGAGCGTTACTTTTGAATGTTCTCTGAGCGTTACTCTTGAATGTTCTCTGAGCGTTACTTTTGAATGTTCTCTGAACGTTACTTTTGAATGTTCTCTGAGCGTTACTTTTGAATGTTCTCTGAGCGTTACTTTTAAACGTTCTCTGAGCGCTACTTTTGAATGTTCTCTGAGCGTAACTTTCGAATGTTACTTTTGAATGTTCTCTAAACGTTACTTTTGAATGTTCTCTGAGCATTACTCTTGAATGTTCTCTGAGCGTTACTTTTGAATGTTCTCTGAGCGTTACTTTTAAACGTTCTCTGAGCGTTACTTTTAAACGTTCTCTGAGCGTTACTTTTGAACGTTCTCTGAGCGTTACTTTTGAACGTTCTCTGAGCATTACTTTGGAATGTTCTCTGAGCGTCACTTTTGAATGTTCTCTGAGCGTTACTTTCGAATGTTACTTTTGAATGTTCTCTGAGCGTTACTTTCGAATGTTCTCTGAGCGTTACTTTCGAATGTTACTTTCGAATGTTCTCTGAGCGTTACTTTTGAATGTTCTCTGAGCGTTACGTTTGAATGTTCTCTGAGCGTTACTTTACAACGTTCTCTGAGCGTTACTTTTGAATGTTCTCTGAGCGTTACTTTCCAATGTTACTTTTGAATGTTCTCTAAACGTTACTTTTGAATGTTCTGAGTGTTACTTTTGAATGTTCTCTGAGCTTACTCTTGAATGTTCTCTGAGCGATACTTTTGAATGTTCTCTGAGCGTTACTTTAGAATGTTCTATGAGCGTTACTTTTGAATGTTCTCTGAGCGTTACTTTTAAACGTTCTCTGAGCGTTACTTTTGAACGTTCTCTGAGCGTTACTTTTGAACGTTCTCTGAGCGTTACTTTTGAATGTTCTCTGAGCGTCACTTTTGAATGTTCTCTGAGCGTTACTTTACAACGTTCTCTGAGCTTACTTTTGAATGTTCTCTGAGCGTTACTTTTGAACGTTCTGAGTGTTACTTTTGAATGTTCTCTGAGCGTTACTTTTAAACATTCTCTGAGCGTTACTTTTGAATGTTCTCTGAGCGTTACTTTCCAATGTTACTTTTGAATGTTCTCTAAACGTTACTTTTGAATGTTCTGAGTGTTACTTTTGAATGTTCTCTGAGCTTACTTTTGAATGTTCTCTGAGCGATACTTTTGAATGTTCTCTGAGCGTTACTTTTGAATGTTCTCTGAGCGTTACTTTTAAACGTTCTTTGAGCGTTACTTTTGAATGTTCTCTGAGCGTTACTTTTGAATGTTCTCTGAGCGTTACTTTCCAATGTTACTTTTGAATGTTCTCTAAACGTTACTTTTGAATGTTCTGAGTGTTACTTTTGAATGTTCTCTGAGCGTTACTTTTGAATGTTCTCTGAGCGCTACTCTTGAATGTTCTCTGAACTTACTTTTGAATGTTCTCTGAGCTTACTTTTGAATGTTCTCTGAGCGTTACTTTCGAATGTTACTTTTGAATGTTCTCTAAACGTTACTTTTGAATGTTCTGAGCGTTACTTTCGAACGTTCTCTGAGCGTTACTTTTGAATGTTCTCTGAGCGTTACTTTCAAATGTTACTTTTGAATGTTCTCTAAACGTTACTTTTGAATGTTCTGAGTGTTACTTTTGAATGTTCTCTGAGCGTTACTTTCGAATGTTCTCTGAGCGTTACTTTCGAATGTTACTTTTGAATGTTCTCTGAGCGCTACTTTTGAACGTTCTGAGTGTTACTTTTGAACGTTCTCTGAGCGTTACTTTTAAACATTCTCTGAGCGTTACTTTTGAATGTTCTCTGAGCGTTACTTTCCAATGTTACTTTTGAATGTTCTCTAAACGTTACTTTTGAATGTTCTCTGAGCGCTACTCTTGAATGTTCTCTGAACTTACTTTTGAATGTTCTCTGAGCTTACTTTTGAATGTTCTCTGAGCGTTACTTTCGAATGTTACTTTTGAATGTTCTCTAAACGTTACTTTTGAATGTTCTGAGCGTTACTTTCGAACGTTCTCTGAGCGTTACTTTTGAATGTTCTCTGAGCGTTACTTTCAAATGT
The DNA here is from genome assembly GCA_039654105.1 of Coreius guichenoti. Classification (NCBI taxonomy): domain Eukaryota; kingdom Metazoa; phylum Chordata; class Actinopteri; order Cypriniformes; family Gobionidae; genus Coreius; species Coreius guichenoti. Next base: position 47,487,041 of record CM077171.1, on the reverse strand, counting down.
TACTTTTGAATGTTCTCTAAACGTTACTTTTGAATGTTCTGAGTGTTACTTTTGAATGTTCTCTGAGCTTACTTTTGAATGTTCTCTGAGCGATACTTTTGAATGTTCTCTGAGCGTTACTTTTGAATGTTCTCTGAGCGTTACTTTTAAACGTTCTTTGAGCGTTACTTTTGAATGTTCTCTGAGCGTTACTTTTGAATGTTCTCTGAGCGTTACTTTCCAATGTTACTTTTGAATGTTCTCTAAACGTTACTTTTGAATGTTCTGAGTGTTACTTTTGAATGTTCTCTGAGCGTTACTTTTGAATGTTCTCTGAGCGCTACTCTTGAATGTTCTCTGAACTTACTTTTGAATGTTCTCTGAGCTTACTTTTGAATGTTCTCTGAGCGTTACTTTCGAATGTTACTTTTGAATGTTCTCTAAACGTTACTTTTGAATGTTCTGAGCGTTACTTTCGAACGTTCTCTGAGCGTTACTTTTGAATGTTCTCTGAGCGTTACTTTCAAATGTTACTTTTGAATGTTCTCTAAACGTTACTTTTGAATGTTCTGAGTGTTACTTTTGAACGTTCTCTGAGCGCTACTTTCGAACGTTCTCTGAGCGCTACTTTCGAACGTTCTCTGAGCGCTACTTTCGAACGTTCTCTGAGCGCTACTTTCGAACGTTCTCTGAGCGCTACTTTCGAACGTTCTCTGAGCGCTACTTTCGAACGTTCTCTGAGCGCTACTTTCGAACGTTCTCTGAGCGCTACTTTCGAACGTTCTCTGAGCGCTACTTTCGAACGTTCTCTGAGCGCTACTTTCGAACGTTCTCTGAGCGCTACTTTCGAACGTTCTCTGAGCGCTACTTTCGAACGTTCTCTGAGCGCTACTTTCGAACGTTCTCTGAGCGCTACTTTCGAACGTTCTCTGAGCGCTACTTTCGAACGTTCTCTGAGCGCTACTTTCGAACGTTCTCTGAGCGCTACTTTCGAACGTTCTCTGAGCGCTACTTTCGAACGTTCTCTGAGCGCTACTTTCGAACGTTCTCTGAGCGCTACTTTCGAACGTTCTCTGAGCGCTACTTTCGAACGTTCTCTGAGCGCTACTTTCGAACGTTCTCTGAGCGCTACTTTCGAACGTTCTCTGAGCGTTACTTTCGAACGTTCTCTGAGCGTTACTTTCGAACGTTCTCTGAGCGTTACTTTCGAACGTTCTCTGAGCGTTACTTTCGAACGTTCTCTGAGCGTTACTTTCGAACGTTCTCTGAGCGTTACTTTCGAACGTTCTCTGAGCGTTACTTTCGAACGTTCTCTGAGCGTTACTTTCGAACGTTCTCTGAGCGTTACTTTCGAACGTTCTCTGAGCGTTACTTTCGAACGTTCTCTGAGCGTTACTTTCGAACGTTCTCTGAGCGTTACTTTTGAACGTTCTCTGAGTATTAGGTCTAACGTATGATTACGGCGATGAGTGGGTCCTGACACGTGTTGCCTTACTCCAATAGAGTTTAGAATGTCTCTAAATGCCAATCCCAGTGCGTCTTTTTCATTGTCTACATGGATATTAAAATCACCAACAATTAGGACTTTATCTGCAGCCAGTACTAACTCTGATAGAAAATCAGCAAATTCTCTGGTAAAGTCTGTATGGTGCCCTGGTGGCCTATATACAGTAGCCAGCACAAATGTCAAACGGGATTTATCGATTTCACTACATAACGTTACATAAAGCACCAAAACTTCAAAGGAATTATATTTGAAACTAGACTTGTGAGTAATACTGAAGATATTATTATAAATTACAGCAACACCTCCCCCTTTACCTTTCAGACGTGGCTCGTGTTTATAACAATAATCTTGGGGGGTGGACTCATTTAAAGTAATGTAATCGTCAGGTTTTAGCCAGGTTTCTGTCAAACACAGCACATCTAGGTTATGATCTGTAATCATATCATTAACAATAAGCGCAATGTTCTCTGAGCGTTACTTTCGAATGTTCTCTGAGCGTTACTTTCGAATGTTACTTTTGAATGTTCTCTGAGCGCTACTTTTGAATGTTCTCTGAGCGTTACTTTCGAATGTTCTCTGAGCGTTACTTTCGAATGTTACTTTTGAATGTTCTCTGAGCGCTACTTTTGAATGTTCTCTGAGCGTTACTTTTGAATGTTCTATGAGCGTTACTTTTAAACATTCTCTGAGCGTTACTTTTGAATGTTCTCTGACCGTTACTTTCCAATGTTACTTTTGAATGTTCTCTAAACGTTAGTTTTGAATGTTCTGAGTGTTACTTTTGAATGTTCTCTGAGCGATACTTTTGAATGTTCTCTGAGCATTACTTTTGAATGTTCTCAGAGCGTTACTTTTAAACGTTCTTTGAGCGTTACTTTTGAACGTTCTCTGAGCGTTACTTTTGAATTTTACTTGAATTTTCTCTGTTTTACTCTTGAACGTTCTCTGAGCGTTGCTTTTGAATGTTCTCTGAGCGTTACGTTTGAATGCTCTCTGAGCGTTACTTTACAACGTTCTCTGAGCTTACTTTTGAATGTTCTCTGAGCGTTACTTTTGAATGTTCTCTGAGCGTTACTTTTAAACATTCTCTGAGCGTTACTTTTGAATGTTCTCTGAGCGTTACATTCCAATGTTACTTTTGAATGTTCTCTAAACGTTACTTTTGAATGTTCTGAGTGTTACTTTTGAATGTTCTCTGAGCGATACTTTTGAATGTTCTCTGAGCGTTACTTTTGAATGTTCTCTGAGCGTTACTTTTAAACGTTCTTTGAGCGTTACTTTTGAATGTTCTCTGAGCGTTACTTTTGAATGTTCTCTGAGCGTTACTTTTGAATGTTCTCTGAGCGTTACTTTTGAATGTTCTCTGAGCGTTACTTTCGAATGTTACTTTTGAATGTTCTCTAAACGTTACTTTTGAATGTTCTGAGCGTTACTTTCGAACGTTCTCTGAGCGTTACTTTTGAATGTTCTCTGAGCGTTACTTTCAAATGTTACTTTTGAATGTTCTCTAAACGTTACTTTTGAATGTTCTGAGTGTTACTTTTGAATGTTCTCTGAGCGCTACTTTTGAATGTTCTCTGAGCGTTACTTTCGAATGTTCTCTGAGCGTTACTTTCGAATGTTACTTTTGAATGTTCTCTGAGCGCTACTTTTGAAAGTTCTCTGAGCGTTACTTTCGAATGTTCTCCGAGCGTTACTTTCGAATGTTCTCTGAGCGTTACTTTTGAATGTTCTATGAACGTTACTTTCGAATGTTCTCTGAGCGTTACTTTTGAACGTTCTCAACGTTACTTTTGAACGTTCTCTGAGCGTTACTTCTGAACGTTCTCTGAGCGTTACTTTTGAATGTTACTTGAATTTTCTGTTTTACTCTTGAACGTTCTCTGAGCGTTGCTTTTGAATGTTCTCTGAGCGTTACGTTTGAATGTTCTCTGAGCGTTACTTTACAACGTTCTCTGAGCTTACTTTTGAATGTTCTCTGAGCGTTACTTTTGAATGTTCTCTGAGCGTTACTTTTGAATGTTCTGAGTGTTACTTTTGAATGTTCTCTGAGCGTTACTTTTAAACATTCTCTGAGCGTTACTTTTGAATGTTCTCTGAGCGTTACTTTCCAATGTTACTTTTGAATGTTCTGAGTGTTACTTTTGAATGTTCTCTGAGCGATACTTTTGAATGTTCTCTGAGCGTTACTTTTGAACGTTCTCTGAACGTTACTTTTAAACGTTCTTTGAGCGTTACTTTTGAACGTTCTCTGAGCTTTACTTTTAAACGTTCTCTGAGCGTTACTTTTGAACGTTCTCTGAGCGTTACTTTTGAACGTTCTCTGAGCATTACTTTTGAATGTTCTCTGAGCGTCACTTTTGAATGTTCTCTGAGCGTTACTTTCGAATGTTACTTTTGAATGTTCTCTGAACGTTGCTTTTGAATGTTCTCTGAGCGCTACTTTCGAATGTTCTCTGAGCGTTACTTTCGAATGTTACTTTTGAATGTTCTCTGAGCGCTACTTTTGAATGTTCTCTGAGCGTTACTTTCGAATGTTCTCTGAGCGTTACTTTTGAATGTTCTATGAGCGTTACTTTCGAATGTTCTCTGAGCGTTACTTTTGAACGTTCTCAACGTTACTTTTGAACGTTCTATGAGCGTTACTTCTGAACGTTCTCTGAGCGTTACTTTTGAATGTTACTTGAATTTTCTCTGTTTTACTCTTGAACGTTCTCTGAGCGTTGCTTTTGAATGTTCTCTGAGCGTTACGTTTGAATGTTCTCTGACCGTTACTTTACAACGTTCTCTGAGCTTACTTTTGAATGTTCTCTGAGCGTTACTTTTGAATGTTCTCTGAGCGTTACTTTTGAATGTTCTGAGTGTTACTTTTGAATGTTCTCTGAGCGTTACTTTTGAACTTTCTCTCAGCATTACTTTTGAACGTTCTCTGAGCGTTACTTTTGAACGTTCTCTCAGCGTTACTTTTGAATGTTCTCTGAGCGTTACTTTCGAATGTTCTCTGAGCGTTACTTTTGAACGTTCTCTGAGCGTTACTTTTGAACTTTCTCTCAGCGTTACTTTTGAATGTTCTCTGAGCGCTACTTTTGAATGTTCTCTGAGCGTTACTTTTGAATGTTCTATGAGCGTTACTTTCGAACGTTCTCTGAGCGTTACTTTTGAATGTTCTGAGTGTTACTTTTAAACATTCTCTGAGCGTTACTTTTGAATGTTCTCTGACCGTTACTTTCCAATGTTACTTTTGAATGTTCTCTAAACGTTACTTTTGAATGTTCTCTGAGCGATACTTTTGAATGTTCTCTGAGCATTACTTTTGAATGTTCTCAGAGCGTTACTTTTAAACGTTCTTTGAGCGTCACTTTTGAATGTTCTCTGAGCGTTACTTTCGAATGTTACTTTTGAATGTTCTCTGAACGTTGCTTTTGAACGTTCTCTGAGCGCTATTTTTGAATGTTCTCTGAGCGTTACTTTCGAATGTTACTTTTGAATGTTCTCTGAGCGCTACTTTTGAATGTTCTCTGAGCGTTACTTTCGAATGTTCTCTGAGCGTTACTTTTGAATGTTCTATGAGCGTTACTTTTGAATGTTCTCTGAGCGTTACTTTTGAACATTCTCAACGTTACTTTTGAACGTTCTCTGAGCGTTACTTCTGAACGTTCTCTGAGCGTTACTTTTGAATTTTACTTGAATTTTCTCTGTTTTACTCTTGAACGTTCTCTGAGCGTTGCTTTTAAATGTTCTCTGAGCGTTACTTTTGAATGTTCTCTGAGCGTTACTTTTAAACGTTCTCTGAGCGTTACTTTTGAATGTTCTCTGAGCGTTACATTCCAATGTTACTTTTGAATGTTCTCTAAACGTTACTTTTGAATGTTCTGAGTGTTACTTTTGAATGTTCTCTGAGCTTACTTTTGAATGTTCTCTGAGCGATACTTTTGAATGTTCTCTGAGCGTTACTTTTGAATGTTCTCTGAGCGTTACTTTTAAACGTTCTTTGAGCGTTACTTTTGAACGTTCTCTGAGCGTTACTTTTGAATGTTCTCTGAGCGTTACTTTTGAATGTTCTCTGAGCGTTACTTTTGAATGTTCTCTGAGCGTTACCTTTGAATGTTCTCTGAGCGTTACTTTCCAATGTTACTTTTGAATGTTCTCTAAACGTTACTTTTGAATGTTCTCTGAGCGTTACTTTCGAATGTTACTTTTGAATGTTCTCTAAACGTTACTTTTGAATGTTCTCTGAGCTTACTTTTGAATGTTCTCTGAGCGTTACTTTTGAATGTTCTCTGAGCGTTACTTTCGAATGATACTTTTGAATGTTCTCTAAACGTTACTTTTGAATGTTCTGAGCGTTACTTTCGAACGTTCTCTGAGCGTTACTTTTGAATGTTCTCTGAGCGTTACTTTCAAATGTTACTTTTGAATGTTCTCTAAACGTTACTTTTGAATGTTCTGAGTGTTACTTTTGAATGTTCTCTGAGCGCTACTTTTGAATGTTCTCTGAGCGTTACTTTCGAATGTTCTCTGAGCGTTACTTTCGAATGTTACTTTTGAATGTTCTCTGAGCACTACTTTTGAAAGTTCTCTGAGCGTTACTTTCGAATGTTCTCTGAGCGTTACTTTCGAATGTTCTCTGAGCGTTACTTTTGAATGTTCTCTGAGCGTTACTTTCGAATGTTACTTTTGAATGTTCTCTGAGCGCTACTTTTGAATGTTCTCTGAGCGTTACTTTCGAATGTTCTCTGAGCGTTACTTTTGAATGTTCTATGAGCGTTACTTTTGAATGTTCTCTGAGCGTTACTTTTGAACGTTCTCTGAGCGTTACTTTTGAACATTCTCAACGTTACTTTTGAACGTTCTCTGAGCGTTACTTCTGAACGTTCTCTGAGCGTTACTTTTGAATTTTACTTGAATTTTCTCTGTTTTACTCTTGAACGTTCTCTGAGCGTTGCTTTTAAATGTTCTCTGAGCATTACTTTTGAATGTTCTCTGAGCGTTACTTTTAAACGTTCTCTGAGCGTTACTTTTGAATGTTCTCTGAGCGTTACATTCCAATGTTAATTTGAATGTTCTCTAAACGTTACTTTTGAATGTTCTGAGTGTTACTTTTGAATGTTCTCTGAGCTTACTTTTGAATGTTCTCTGAGCGATACTTTTGAATGTTCTCTGAGCGTTACTTTTGAATGTTCTCTGAGCGTTACTTTTAAACGTTCTTTGAGCGTTACTTTTGAACGTTCTCTGAGCGTTACTTTTGAATGTTCTCTGAGCGTTACTTTTGAATGTTCTCTGAGCGTTACTTTTGAATGTTCTCTGAGCGTTACTTTTGAATGTTCTCTGAGCGTTACCTTTGAATGTTCTCTGAGCGTTACTTTCCAATGTTACTTTTGAATGTTCTCTAAACGTTACTTTTGAATGTTCTCTGAGCGTTACTTTCGAATGTTACTTTTGAATGTTCTCTAAACGTTACTTTTGAATGTTCTCTGAGCTTACTTTTGAATGTTCTCTGAGCGTTACTTTTGAATGTTCTCTGAGCGTTACTTTCGAATGATACTTTTGAATGTTCTCTAAACGTTACTTTTGAATGTTCTGAGCGTTACTTTCGAACGTTCTCTGAGCGTTACTTTTGAATGTTCTCTGAGCGTTACTTTCAAATGTTACTTTTGAATGTTCTCTAAACGTTACTTTTGAATGTTCTGAGTGTTACTTTTGAATGTTCTCTGAGCGCTACTTTTGAATGTTCTCTGAGCGTTACTTTCGAATGTTCTCTGAGCGTTACTTTCGAATGTTACTTTTGAATGTTCTCTGAGCACTACTTTTGAAAGTTCTCTGAGCGTTACTTTCGAATGTTCTCTGAGCGTTACTTTCGAATGTTCTCTGAGCGTTACTTTTGAATGTTCTCTGAGCGTTACTTTTGAATGTTCTCTGAGCGTTACTTTTGAACGTTCTCTGAGCGTTACTTTTGAACTTTCTCTCAGCGTTACTTTTGAACATTCAAAACGTTACTTTTGAATGCTCTCTGAGCGTTACTTTTGAATGTTCTCTGAGCGTTACGTTTGAATGTTCTCTGAGCGTTACGTTTGAATGTTCTCTGAGCGTTACGTTTGAATGTTCTCTGAGCGTTACTTTTGAATGTTCTCTGAGCGTTACTCTTGAATGTTCTCTGAGCGTTACTTTAGAACGTTCCCTGAGCGTTACTTTAGAACGTTCCCTGAGCGTTACTTTAGAACGTTCCCCGAGCGTTACTTTAGAACGTTCCCCGAGCGTTACTTTAGAACGTTCCCCGAGCGTTACTTTAGAACGTTCCCCGAGCGTTACTTTAGAACGTTCCCCGAGCGTTACTCTTGAACGTTCTCTGAGTGTTACTTTTGAATGTTACTCTTGAACATTCTCTGAGCGTTACTTTTGAATGTTACTCTTGAACGTTACTCTTGAACGTTCTCTGAGCGTTACTCTTGAACGTTCTCTGAGCGTTACTTTTGAATGTTACTCTTGAACGTTCTCTGAGCGTTACTTTTGAATGTTACTCTTGAACGTTCTCTGAGCGTTACTTTTGAATGTTACTCTTGAACGTTCTCTGAGCGTTACTTTTGAATGTTACTCTTGAACGTTCTCTGAGCGTTACTCTTGAACGTTCTCTGAGCGTTACTTTTGAATGTTACTCTTGAATGTTACTCTTGAACGTTCTCTGAGCGTTTCTCTTGAACGTTCTCTGAGCGTTACCCTTGAACGTTCTCTGAGCGTCACTCTTGAACGTTCTCTGAGCGTTACTCTTGAACGTTCTCTGAGCGTTACTCTTGAACGTTCTCTGAGTGTTACTTTTGAATGTTACTCTTGAACATTCTCTGAGCGTTACTTTTGAATGTTACTCTTGAACGTTACTCTTGAACGTTCTCTGAGCGTTACTCTTGAACGTTCTCTGAGCGTTACTTTTGAATGTTACTCTTGAACGTTCTCTGAGCGTTACTTTTGAATGTTACTCTTGAACGTTCTCTGAGCGTTACTTTTGAATGTTACTCTTGAACGTTCTCTGAGCGTTACTTTTGAATGTTACTCTTGAACGTTCTCTGAGCGTTACTCTTGAACGTTACTCTTGAACGTTCTCTGAGCGTTACCCTTGAACGTTCTCTGAGCGTCACTCTTGAACGTTCTCTGAGCGTCACTCTTGAACGTTCTCTGAGCGTCACTCTTGAACGTTCTCTGAGCGTCACTCTTGAACGTTCTCTGAGCGTCACTCTTGAACGTTCTCTGAGCGTCACTCTTGAACGTTCTCTGAGCGTCACTCTTGAACGTTCTCTGAGCGTCACTTTTGAACGTTCTCTGACGTCACTTTTGAACGTTTTCTGAGCGTTACGTTTGAACGTTCTCTGATCTCACTTTTGAATGTTACTTTTGAACGCTTTCTGAGCGTTACTTTCGAATGTTACTTTTGAACGTTCTCTGAGCGTTACTTTTGAACGTTCTCTGAGCGTTACTTTTGAACGTTCTCTGAGCGTTACTTTTGAACGTTCTCTGAGCGTTACTTTTGAACGTTCTCTGAGCGTTACTTTTGAACGTTCTCTGAGCGTTACTTTTGAATGTTACTCTTGAACGTTCTCTGAGCGTTACTTTTGAATGTTACTCTTGAACTTTCTTTGAGCGTTACTCTTGAACATTCTCTGAGCGTTACTTTTGAATGTTACTCTTGAACGTTCTCTGAGCGTTTCTCTTGAACGTTACTCTTGAACGTTCTCTGAGCGTTTCTCTTGAACGTTACTCTTGAACGTTCTCTGAGCGTTACCCTTGAACGTTCTCTGAGCGTCACTCTTGAACGTTCTCTGAGCGTCACTCTTGAACGTTCTCTGAGCGTCACTCTTGAACGTTCTCTGAGCGTCACTCTTGAACGTTCTCTGAGCGTCACTCTTGAACGTTCTCTGAGCGTCACTCTTGAACGTTCTCTGAGCGTCACTCTTGAACGTTCTCTGAGCGTCACTCTTGAACGTTCTCTGAGCGTCACTTTTGAACGTTCTCTGACGTCACTTTTGAACGTTTTCTGAGCGTTACGTTTGAACGTTCTCTGATCTTACTTTTGAATGTTACTTTTGAATGCTTTCTGAGCGTTACTTTCGAATGTTACTTTTGAACGTTCTCTGAGCGTTACTTTTGAACGTTCTCTGAGCGTTACTTTTGAACGTTCTCTGAGCGTTTCTCTTGAACGTCACTCTTGAACGTTCTCTGAGCGTCACCCTTGAACGTTCCCTGAGCGTCGCTTTTGAACGTTCTCTGAGCGTCGCTCTTGAACGTTCTCTGAGCGTCGCTCTTGAACGTTCTCTGAGCGTCGCTCTTGAACGTTCTCTGAGCGTCGCTTTTGAACGTTCTCTGACGTCACTTTTGAACGTTTTCTGAGCGTTACGTTTGAACGTTCTCTGATCTTACTTTTGAATGTTACTTTTGAATGCTTTCTGAGCGTTACTTTCGAATGTTACTTTTGAACGTTCTCTGAGCGTTACTTTTGAACGTTCTCTGAGCGTTACTTTTGAACGTTCTCTGAGCGTTTCTCTTGAACGTCACCCTTGAACGTTCTCTGAGCGTCACCCTTGAACGTTCTCTGAGCGTCACCCTTGAACGTTCTCTGAGCGTCACCCTTGAACGTTCTCTGAGCGTCACCCTTGAACGTTCTCTGAGCGTCACCCTTGAACGTTCTCTGAGCGTCACTCTTGAACGTTCTCTGAGCGTCACTCTTGAACGTTCTCTGAGCGTCAGTCTTGAACGTTCTCTGAGCGTCACTCTTGAACGTTCTCTGACGTCACTTTTGAACGTTTTCTGAGCGTTACGTTTGAACGTTCTCTGATCTTACTTTTGAATGTTACTTTTGAATGCTTTCTGAGCGTTACTTTCGAATGTTACTTTTGAACGTTCTCTGAGCGTTACTTTTGAACGTTCTCTGAGCGTTACTTTTGAACGTTCTCTGAGCGTTTCTCTTGAACGTCACCCTTGAACGTTCTCTGAGCGTCACCCTTGAACGTTCTCTGAGCGTCACCCTTGAACGTTCTCTGAGCGTCACCCTTGAACGTTCTCTGAGCGTCACCCTTGAACGTTCTCTGAGCGTCACCCTTGAACGTTCTCTGAGCGTCACCCTTGAACGTTCTCTGAGCGTCACCCTTGAACGTTCTCTGAGCGTCACCCTTGAACGTTCTCTGAGCGTCACCCTTGAACGTTCTCTGAGCGTCACCCTTGAACGTTCTCTGAGCGTCACCCTTGAACGTTCTCTGAGCGTCACCCTTGAACGTTCTCTGAGCGTCACCCTTGAACGTTCTCTGAGCGTCACCCTTGAACGTTCTCTGAGCGTCACCCTTGAACGTTCTCTGAGCGTCACCCTTGAACGTTCTCTGAGCGTCACCCTTGAACGTTCTCTGAGCGTCACCCTTGAACGTTCTCTGAGCGTCACTCTTGAACGTTCTCTGAGCGTCACTCTTGAACGTTCTCTGAGCGTCACTCTTGAACGTTCTCTGACGTCACTTTTGAACGTTTTCTGAGCGTTACGTTTGAACGTTCTCTGATCTTACTTTCGAATGTTACTTTTGAACGTTCCCTGAGCGTCGCTTTTGAACGTTCCCTGAGCGTCGCGTTTGAACGTTCCCTGAGCGTCGCGTTTGAACGTTCCCTGAGCGTCGCGTTTGAACGTTCCCTGAGCGTCGCTTTTGAACGTTCCCTGAGCGTCGCGTTTGAACGTTCCCTGAGCGTCGCGTTTGAACGTTCCCTGAGCGTCGCGTTTGAACGTTCCCTGAGCGTCGCGTTTGAACGTTCCCTGAGCGTCGCGTTTGAACGTTCCCTGAGCGTCGCGTTTGAACGTTCCCTGAGCGTCGCGTTTGAACGTTCCCTGAGCGTCGCGTTTGAACGTTCCCTGAGCGTCGCGTTTGAACGTTCCCTGAGCGTCGCGTTTGAACGTTCCCTGAGCGTCGCGTTTGAACGTTCCCTGAGCGTCGCGTTTGAACGTTCCCTGAGCGTCGCGTTTGAACGTTCCCTGAGCGTCGCGTTTGAACGTTCCCTGAGCGTCGCTTTAGAACGTTCCCTGAGCGTCGCTTTAGAACGTTCCCTGAGCGTCGCTTTAGAACGTTCCCTGAGCGTCGCTTTAGAACGTTCCCTGAGCGTCGCTTTAGAACGTTCCCTGAGCGTCGCTTTAGAACGTTCCCTGAGCGTCGCTTTAGAACGTTCCCTGAGCGTCGCTTTAGAACGTTCCCTGAGCGTCGCTTTAGAACGTTCCCTGAGCGTCGCTTTAGAACGTTCCCTGAGCGTCGCTTTAGAACGTTCCCTGAGCGTCGCTTTAGAACGTTCCCTGAGCGTCGCTTTAGAACGTTCCCTGAGCGTCGCTTTAGAACGTTCCCTGAGCGTCGCTTTAGAACGTTCCCTGAGCGTCGCTTTAGAACGTTCCCTGAGCGTCGCTTTAGAACGTTCCCTGAGCGTCGCTTTAGAACGTTCCCTGAGCGTCGCTTTAGAACGTTCCCTGAGCGTCGCTTTAGAACGTTCCCTGAGCGTCGCTTTAGAACGTTCCCTGAGCGTCGCTTTAGAACGTTCCCTGAGCGTCGCTTTAGAACGTTCCCTGAGCGTCGCTTTAGAACGTTCCCTGAGCGTCGCTTTAGAACGTTCCCTGAGCGTCGCTTTAGAACGTTCCCTGAGCGTCGCTTTAGAACGTTCCCTGAGCGTCGCTTTAGAACGTTCCCTGAGCGTCGCTTTAGAACGTTCCCTGAGCGTCGCTTTAGAACGTTCCCTGAGCGTCGCTTTAGAACGTTCTCTGAGCGTCGCTTTAGAACGTTCTCTGAGCGTCACGTTTGAACGTTCTCTGAGCGTCACGTTTGAACGTTCTCTGAGCGTTACTTTTGAACGTTCTCTGAGCGTTACTTTTGAACGTTCTCTGAGCGTTACTTTTGAACGTTCTCTGAGCGTTACTTTTGAACGTTCTCTAAACGCGTTACTTTTGAGCGTTACTTTTGAACGTTCTCTGAGCATTAATTTTGAATGTTACTCTTGAACGTTCTCTGAGCGTTATTCGATTGCTCCTGTCTGCCTCCTGTTTGTTCTTATGACTGTTGTGCTCGCGTGTGCTCTGCTTGCTTTTGAATCTTTATTTGATATCATTCCCTGTTGTTTAAACTGCTAAATATAATTTACCCATCACCATATATTGTCTAATATTGCCTACCACATTAAATCTGACACCGCTATGGGATGGTGCCGCTCTTCTCTCTAGTAATTTGGCACATAGTCTTAGAGCTAAACATTGACTAACTGGGGCCCAGGTCAGGAAGCAGACGGACTGGCTTACCCGACCGCCTGCTAGCTGTCTCACGTCACAGAAGTCAGATAAATCCCAGCACATAGAGACTCTTTCACCTAGATATTATCACATAGAGACTGTGTCTGTTCCACGAATGAGTAAATACAAAAATCCATCAAAACCATTCAACGATAAAAATGTAATTGATGTCCAACAAATAAACAACAGATATAATACAGATGATCAAATGATAAAGCTCGGGCTGCTGAATATTCGATCCCTTTCCTCAAAAGCGCTTATTGTTAATGATATGATTACAGATCATAACCTAGATGTGCTGTGTTTGACAGAAACCTGGCTAAAACCTGACGATTACATTACTTTAAATGAGTCCACCCCCCAAGATTATTGTTATAAACACGAGCTGCGTCTGAAAGGTAAAGGGGGAGGTGTTGCTGTAATTTATAATAATATCTTCGGTATTACTCACAAGTCTAGTTTCAAATATAATTCCTTTGAAGTTTTGGTGCTTTATGTAACGTTATGTAGTGAAATTGATAAATCCCGTTTGACATTTGTGCTGGCTACTGTATACAGGCCACCAGGGCACCATACAGACTTTACCAGAGAATTTGCTGATTTTCTATCAGAGTTAGTACTGGCTGCAGATAAAGTCCTAATTGTTGGTGATTTTAATATCCATGTAGACAATGAAAAAGACGCATTGGGATTGGCATTTAGAGACATTATAAACTCTATTGGAGTAAGGCAACACGTGTCAGGACCCACTCATCGCCGTAATCATACGTTAGACCTAATACTGTCACATGGAATAAATGTTGATACCATTGAAATTCTGCAGCAGAGCGATGACATCTCAGATAATTACCTAGTATCATGTACACTTAATTTAGCAAAGGCTGCAAAGCCGTCCCCTCGCTTCAAATATGGCAGGACTATCACTGCTGCGACTAAAGATTTCTTTGTAAATAATCTTCCTCATCAGTTTCATCTCCTCAGCATCCCAGATAGCCTAGAGGAACTCGATGTTGCAACAGAAACTATTGACTCTCTCTTTTCCAGCACTTTAGACACAGTTGCTCCCCGGCGCTTAAAGAAGATTAAAGAAAATAGTCCAACGCCATGGTACAACGAGCACACCCGGGCCCTTAAAACAGCAGCCAGAAAAATGGAACGCAGCTGGAAGAAAACAAAACTAGAAGTTTTTTGCATTTCGTGGAAAGAGAGCATGATTGCATACAGAAAGGCCCTAAAAACTGCTAGATCTGCTTATTTCTCGACTCTCTTAGAAGAAAACAAACACAACCCTAGGTATTTATTCGATACAGTGGCTAAATTAACCAAAGATAAAGCTTCACCTTCTGATGTTTGTAAACAGCACAGCAGTAATGACTTTATGAACTTCTTTACTTGTAAGATTGATAATATTAGGAAAAAAATAATAACCATGCAGCCATCTACTACAGTATCACATCAGACAGTGCATTGTAGTGTCACTGAGGAAAAATTACATTCATTCACTGCTATAGGAGAAGAAGAATTGGCTAAACTCGTTAAATCATCAAAATCAACAACATGTATGCTCGACCCCATACCGACTAAACTACTAAAAGAGATGCTTCCAGAGGTCATAGATCCTCTTCTTAATATCATTAATTCATCCTTGACATTAGGATATGTACCGAAAACTTTTAAGTTGGCTATTATTAAACCACTTATTAAAAAACCGCAACTTGATCCTACAAAATTAGTCAATTACAGGCCAATCTCAAATCTACCCTTTCTGTCAAAAATACTAGAAAAGGCAGTGTCCTCACAATTATGCTCCTTTTTAGAAAGAAATGGTATCTGTGAGGATTTCCAGTCAGGATTTAGACCGTATCATAGTACTGAGACTGCTCTCATTAGAGTTACAAATGATTTACTCTTATCATCCGATCGTGGTTGTATATCTCTGTTAGTGTTACTCGATCTTAGCGCTGCATTCGATACTATCGACCACAACATTCTTTTGAATAGACTCCAAAATTATGTTGGCATTAGTGGAATTTCATTGGCATGGTTTAAATCATACTTATCTGACCGTTATCAGTTTGTAGCAGTAAATGAAGAGATGTCACACCGAACACAAGTTCAGTATGGAGTACCGCAGGGCTCAGTGCTAGGACCGTTGCTTTTCACCCTGTACATGCTACCACTGGGAGATATTATTAGGAAGCATGGCGTTCATTTTCATTGTTATGCTGACGATACTCACCTCTATATTTCTTCACGCCCTGACGAAACTTACCAATTCACAAGATTAACGGAATGCATAGCTGATATAAAAAATTGGATGACTAGTAATTTCCTGCAACTTAATTCAGAAAAAAATGAATTTTTAATCATTGGACAAAAAAACTCCACAAGTAGTAACCTAGAATACTGTCTAACACTCGATGGCTGCTCTGTCAAGTCCTCGTCGTCAGTTAGGAACCTGGGTGTGCTCTTTGATACCAATCTCTCTTTTGAAAACCACGTTTCTAGCATCTGTAAAACTGCATTCTACCATCTTAAAAATATATCTAAATTACGGCACATGCTTTCAATGCAAAATGCTGAACAGTTAGTTCATGCGTTCATGACCTCAAGGCTAGATTATTGTAATGCTCTACTGGGTGGTTTCCCTGCTCACTTAATAAATAAACTGCAGCTTGTCCAAAACGCAGCAGCTAGAGTTCTTACTAGAACCAGGAAGTATGACTATATTAGCCCGGTTCTGTCAACACTGCACTGGCTCCCTATTAAACATCGTATACATTTTAAAATCTTGTTGATTACTTACAAAGCACTAAATGGTTTAGCTCCCCAGTACTTGAGCGAGCTCTTAACGCATTATACTCCATCGCATCTATTGCGGTCTCAAAATTCTGGCCAGTTGATAATACCTAGAATATCAAAATCAACTGCAGGCGGTCGATCCTTTTCCTATTTAGCACCTAAACTCTGGAACAGTCTTCCTAGCATTGTTCGGGAAGCAGACACACTCTGTCAGTTTAAATCTAGACTAAAAACACATCTCTTTACTATGGCATACACATAAAACATTTTTAATTTCTATTATTCAAATCAGTTAAATGATTGTTTTAGGCTGCATTAACTAGGTCAGCCGGAACCGGGAACACTTCCCATAACACCTGATGTACTCGTTACATCATAAGAAGAATGGCATCTACGCTAATGTTAGTCTCTCTGTTTATCCCGAGGTTTACTGCAGTCGGCCGGATCCGGGCCATATCCAGACCAGATGGTGGACCTTAGCCTGGACATAACGACCATATCCCTGAAGTGTCTGTAGAGACCGTGTCAATTAAACTCCCCCCTGTAAATGCCGCATCGACACGACATCCTCATTAAACCCGTCCCCGGCGTGACGACTCCAATCTTTCGAATAATCCTACGATATCTATTGATCTAATATGACTTCTGACCTGTAATGTTGCCAGAATCATAATCATACACTATTTGTTCGTCGGCCAGAGGAGAACTGGCACCCCGACTGAGCCTGGTTTCTCCCAAGGTTTTTTTCTCCATTCTGGCCCTGAAGGAGTTTTGGTTCCTTGCCACCGTCACCTTTGGCTTTTGGCTTGCTCAGTTGGGGACACTTAAATTTCAACTATATTACTGATCTGCCCGCATTGACACTATATGATAATTGAAATGAGCTGGATGACATTACTGTTTTCACCAGAGCGGCTGTACAGCCGAATCAAATTCCGTTGCATTATTTTCCTGTTACCACTGTGAAGCTGCTTTGAAACAATTGCCATTGTAAAAAGCGCTATATAAATAAAGGTGATTTGATTTTGATTTTGATTTATTTTGGAACGTTCTCTGAGCGTTACTTTTGAATGTTCTCTGAACGTTACTTCTGAATGTT
This sequence comes from Coreius guichenoti, assembly GCA_039654105.1. NCBI lineage: Eukaryota > Metazoa > Chordata > Actinopteri > Cypriniformes > Gobionidae > Coreius > Coreius guichenoti. Next base: position 47,470,370 of record CM077171.1, on the reverse strand, counting down.
CTCCGAGCGTTACTTTTGAATGTTCTCTGAGCGTTACTTTTGAATGTTCTCTGAGCGTTACTTTGAAACGTTCTCTGAGCGTTACTTTTGATTGTTATCTGAACGTTACTTTTGAACGTTCTCTGAGCGTTACTTTTGAACTTTACTTTTGAATGTTCTCTGAACGTTACTTCTGAATGTTACTTTTGAATGTTCTCTGAGCGTTACTTTTGAAAGTTCTCTGAGCGTTACTGTTGAATCTTCTATGAACGTTCTGAACCAAGTAGCAACATTTAAAAAACGTTAAACGAATGTCCAACTGAAACGCTTCAGAAAACCTTTCCCATTCATTTACACAACAACAGCGTTTTGGGGGCCTGAACACGCCAACATTTGAAAACAGTGATGTAGTTCTTTACAAAGTGAAATCGCCATCTACTGGCCTGGCTACAGAATACAGCGCTTTCAATCCCTGTGAACACGGATCGTTTTGACAACGCTGTCGTCTGTACGTTGTAAACAGAAAGAAGGAACATTTCTGTTTTTAGTACATGTTGTCGTGTGAACGTAGCCTCAGTGTGAAAGTCCTCGAATGCAGACACTATATCAGAAGTAATGAAGAATGAAGAGTGAATCTGAGCTCTCACCCCAGGCGTCGGTGAAGATGTTCTCCTCGCAGGCGGTCCAGAGTCCCGCGTGGAAGGAGGGGAAGATGAATCGGTCGTCGCCCGTCTCCCAGGAGAAGGAGTTGTCTGTCATGCCATTTACCGGCGTGCACTTGAGCTGGCGGCTTGGCGAACACAGCGGCTTCGGCACCTTCTGCCGGCCCGCGCACCAGTGCGAGGACGAGAGGGAGAGCAGCGACAGCAGCAGAGACAGCAGCGTCTGCAGGAAGGACAGGCGCGGAGAGCGCAGGAGCGACAGGACCGACATGCTGCAGACACACAGACAGGACGTTTCTCCTATACATCAGGCTACCAGATCTCTCAATTCATAAGCAAATTAAATTTTCACTCTGCCTGCACTTGAACTTTCATCACTCCACCTGTTAAAATGATCGTGCTCAGTTTGTTAGTCTGGGAAAATCACAAATACCACGCCTGTTCAACAGTGAGTTCCTCAGGGTTCAGTGCTGGGACCAACTTCATTTAGTATATGTATGCTTCCAGGAATCACTGCTATGTGGCTGATACTCAAACCTACACTAGCCCTGATGTCCACAGTGTTAACTATTCTGAGCAAGTGTTAGAAGAGACTGAACGACTCAGAAACGGAGCTGATGTTTATTGGTACGATGACGGCTACTCGATCATATTAGCTTGTTGTTGTTGACTCTGATATGGTTCTTCCCACGTCACAGGTGTCATTTTTGATCCTCAGCGAACATTCTCAGGAACATTGCACGACTCTGATCTTTTCTCTCTTTTGCTGATGCATGCATGCCTATTATTCTCTGGCCTTCCAGCTAAATCTCTGAGCAGGCTACATTATATTCATAATCCTGCATAACTCATGCCTCTCCTTGGGAACACATCACACCGGTGCGTTCACAGTCACACTGGCTTCACATTAATGCTAGGATTGATTTTAATATTCTAATCTGAAAACACATAAAGCATTACATGGGACAGTGAATCTTTGTGATGTCATTAGTTCTTATACTCAATCATGTTCTCTCTGTTTTACTTCATCAGCCTTCATAAACTCAAGACTCAAGAAAGAGCTTTTTCATTCAAAGACCCCAAGTTTCCCTTCAATATCAGACACGCTTCAACTTTGGAACATTTTAAAAAGTTGATTTAGACGCATTTATTCAAGGTTGTTTTTAGTTTATAGTTTTGTGCTTTACTTGTTGTTGTGTTTGTTTTTATTTCACTGTAGCGCTTTGGGTTTAAGAAAAGAGCATTACAAATAAAATGCATTATTATTATTACTATTACCTACAACCCCAAACCATTCAGTTAACAATCTAAAAAGCCAATACAAAACATGGATGGATGGATTGGATGGATGGAATGACAAATAGATAGATAGATGATGAATAGATAGATGGATGGATGGATGGATGGAACAATAGATAGAAGGATGGATGGATGGAATGACAAATAGATAGATAGATGATGGATAGATGGATGAATGGATGGATGGAATAACAAATAGATAGATAGATGATGGATAGATGGATGGATGGAAAAATAGATGGGTGGATGGATGGATGGAACAATATAATCATTAAAGAATGAAATGACACGAAAGAATGAAAGAGAATGAATGAAAGAACAAACAAATTAAATGAAAGAAAAAAGATGAACAAGAATGAAAGGTGAGAATGAAAGAATGATAGAAAGAATAAAAGAAAAAAAAAGAATGATAGAGTAGAAAAAAGAGAGTATGTTAACGAACACTGTAAATCAGACGCACCTTATTAAAGCGAACAGAGGATCTCCTTCCTGTGGATTTCACAAACAATGAAATGAAATATGACATCCAGCAGCTCTGAATGAGTCTCTCTCACACACACACACAAACACACACACACACACACACGCACGCGCACACGCACACACACACACACACACTGGATTAACCTGAGCTCTAATCTGTCAATCTGTTCCAGATCAGTGACACTCTCACACTGACACAATGAACTTCAATCTCACACACACACTCGTTCTGTCATCATTTCATTATTAAATATGCCCTGAATGCATTTCATTCAAAAACTCTTATGTTCCATGTCTCTAATAGATTATATCTCTGAGCATCTGTAGGACACATTCAGTTCTACATCAGCGGTCATAGCTCAAAGTCATGTGTGATTATTATGGGTCATATACAGTTTCCATATGCAGTGAATCTTTGGATGTGGCTCTTTCTAAAGAGAACAAACTGCAAGAGTGTGGAGGTCACGGTCACTAGTCATCAACTGTTACCAGGCTACCTCCAGACCGACTGTACGACAGACCCTCTATGGTCAGAGAGTGTCCAACTGACCCCTCATGCCTGGGTCTGCCACAGGAATAGTGCAGCTGGATCTGAGAGAAATATGAGGAAAAATACTACGGAGACACACAGCCATTCCTGACCCGACAAACTCAGACTTCACACGCCCAACAGCAATGAAACCAGTGGATCAAGGACTGGACTCTACAGTCATCAAAGAGTAAAAAAGAGCAGGAATGATACAATGGACTACCACAGAAGAATGTGTGTGTGTGTGTGTGTGTGTATATATGTGTGTGAGAGTGGGTGTGTGTGTGTGAGTGTGCGTGTGAATGAGTGTGAGTGTGTGTGTGTGTGTGTGTGTGAGTGAGCAGGGGAGCAAGAAGCTTGCGCATAGGTGAGGATTAAGGTGGGGGTGGGGGTGGGGGTGTGGGTGTGCAGACCTCACTCCCACAATCTTCACTCCTACCAGATGGATCTCCAATGGCATGAGGGAATCCATGATGACCTTCGTCTGGCAGGAAGTTGCAGGGGCTGCCGGTGGTCCGATCAGCTGGACTCCGCCTGTGCCTGCCCCCAAGTGCAGGTTTGTCTTCGGGGTTTGCTCCTCTAGCCACTGTACCCTCCCGAGTTAACCCACGTGGCTGTGGGGTTGCCTTCTTCCGCCTTCCCAGCCATTGTGATTGTTCTCACACCATCATCTTCGGCCTGCGCCGCCGTAGGGGTCTTCACTATTTACCCATAGCTGGGACAGTGGTTGACGGGCATCAGGGCATTTCCACTCACTGATGGGCCTGCATGCCACGTCTCTGGGGCCCACCGATCCCGTACAGCTTAGCCTGGAACCGCAAGGGACCAGTTACCATGTGTGCCACGAGGAGGCGTGCACGAGATCTTGGCAGCGGAGAGGGTATGTACCGGCTGAGGAGGCTTACACACTCGGCTCCTCTTTTCGCCCCTGAAGAACAAAGGGCTATCCGGTGGCAGTAGCTGAAAGAAGAAAGTGGTAAGCAGAAGCATGCATGCTGCTAACTACAAGCACTACTACTGATGCGTCACACGCCCTGCGTGCAGAAGCACACTCTCTCTCACACACACACACACACACTCACACACACACACTCACGTTCTCTCAAAGTTATGAACGAACGTTCTTTTAGTAACATTAACAGAATGCTAGTTCAAAGCTCTTTAATAATGCTCTCAGAACGTTACCACAAAAACATAATTTATACTTCGCTCATCAATCTGAACACTTTCTGAAACATTCGAGTTCGTCTAACGCCTTTAAACTTGTTTCAGGACATTCAGAGACATTCAAAAGTAACGTTCCCATAATGTTTCCATAAAGTGATCAAATGGAATTTTAACTTTCACATAACAAATGAAAATTTATATTCAGAGAACATTCAGAAATAAGGGTGGAACGTTAGCAAAATGTTCTTATGATGTCATCAGCCAATCAACACTGTCATCTGTGTTTTCCTGCGGCTCCGGAGTCAGAGGCACTATTAACACTGAACAAAAACATTTAATCTCAAGAAATTTGTTAGAGAAACTGGCTTAAATGTCACTGGAAAATAAAGCATTTTAAAGACAAGCTCCCAAACAAAGTCAGCAGAAGATGCTCAGCCCCACGAGAGCAAAAGGTTAGTAAAAGAAACTCCAGCATTTGCCGTAAAGGCTTGAGCTCCATTACTGAAGAAAAGTCAAGTCACCTTCATTTATATAGCGCTTTATACATTACAGATTGTTTCAAAGCACAAAAGAACAAAAATGTCAGCTCTTGTTCAGTTTTGATTCAGTTCCACTGTAAAGATCATCAATTATTAAATTAGTTCTTTTCATCTACAGACGCTCTGGAGAAAACAGTGATCATCGTCCAGCTCAGTTCAGTATCCCCAACTAAGAGGCGACGGTGGCAAGGAACCAAAACTCCTTCAGGACCAGAACGGAGAAAAAAACCTTGGGAGAAACCAGGTTCAGTCGGGGTGCCAGTTCTCCTCTGGCCGACGAACAAAGAGTGTATGATTATGATTCTGGCACATTACAGGTCAGAAGTCATATTTGATCAGAACATTCAGAATATTTGTCCAGTTCCATCTGATTGATAATCGGAGTCATCAAGCAGGAGACGGGTTTGTTGAGGATGTTGTGTCGATGAGGCCTTCACAGGGGAGAGTCTAGTTGACACGCTCTCTGCAGACACTTCAGGGATGAGTTGTGGTCATGTCTAGCGCAGGTCCACCATCTGATCTGGATATGGCCCAGATCCGGCTGACTGCAGTAAACCTCGGGATAAACAGAGAGACTAACATTAGCGTAGACGCCATTCTTCTTATGATGTAACGAGTACATCAGGTGTTATGGGAAGTGTTCCCGGTTCCGGCTGACCTAGTTAATGCAGTCTAAAACAATCATTTAACTGATTTGAATAATATAAATTGATAATGTTCTATGTGTATGCCATAGTAAGGAGATGTGTTTTTAGTCTAGATTTAAACTGACAGAGTGTGTCTGTTTCCCGAACAATGCTAGGAAGACTGTTCCAGAGTTTAGGTGCTAAATAGGAAAAGGATCGACCGCCTGCAGTTGATTTTGATATTCTAGGTATTATCAACTGGCCAGAGTTTTGAGACCGCAATAGACGTGATGGAGTATAATGCGTTAAGAGCTCGCTCAAGTACTGGGGAGCTAAACCATTTAGTGCTTTGTAAGTAATCAGCAAGATTTTAAAATGTATACGATGTTTAATAGGGAGCCAGTGCAGTGTTGCCAGAACCGGGCTAATATGGTCATACTTCCTGGTTCTAGTAAGAACTCTAGCTGCTGCGTTTTGAACCAGCTGCAGTTTATTTATTAAGCGAGCAGGGCAACCACCCAGTAGAGCATTACAATAATCTAGCCTTGAGGTCATGAACTCATGAACTAACTGTTCAGCATTTTGCATTGAAAGCATGTGCCGTAATTTAGATATATTTTTAAGATGGTAGAATGCAGTTTTACAGATGCTAGAAACGTGGCTTTCAAATGAGAGATTGGTATCAAAGAGCACACCCAGGTTCCTAACTGACGACGAGGACTTGACAGAGCAGCCATCGAGTGTTAGACAGTATTCTAGGTTACTACTTGCAGAGGTTTTTGTTCCAATAATTAGAAACTCAGTTTTTTCAGAATTCAGTTGCAGGAAATTACTAGTCATCCAATGTTTTGCAACAGTAGTTATTCCATGACAAACACTCAGCAACAGTTCATTTCCACATGACCTTGTCACACTCTGTGAATAATTTAGCAAGTGCTGCCAAATTATCATCAAAGTTTAGCATTTTAAATAAGTTATGACTGACATTACAGCACTTCCTGTGTAGGCTTGATACTGCAGCAACAGCATGAGCAGTGTGGTAGTGTATTATTCTGAACACAGCCGGAGTCACTCAGACCTTTGAGCCAATCCCCTCAAGCTAAACGATCATGTGACTAATGACTTTAACAGTGCAGGAAAATGACAACACTGGCTGATGACACAAAAATACACACAAACAATTCAGAAGAACACAGATAAAGATACGGCAGAGAACACAGCTGTCAAGTCCAACAGTGTTTAAATGTTTTCAGAAAGCCGTTTGGATTGGGACTGGCAACACGAATCACTGAATGGCACTAGAGCACATTAGTAGCCGCCAACTTTTTGAAGAAGTGTATTTTTTATACATTTTTCCCATAGGGATTTAAAAAAAAAAAACTTTTTGTTATGAACCATGAACCGAACTAACCAGCTACTAGGACATTACAAAGTTTGATTAGAAGCAAAACAAGTATTTGAAGTATCTATCAAAAGTGCTCCAAGGAAGGAACAGTGGTGAACCGGCGACAGGGTCATGGGTGGCCAAGGCTCATTGATGCACGTGGGGAGCGAAGGCTGGCCCGTGTGGTCCGATCAAACCAGAGGTGTCAAAAGTATTCACATTCATTACTCAGGTAGAAGTATAGATACTAGGGTTTAAAAAGACTTCTGTAGAAGTTGAAGTATCAACTCAAGATTTTTACTCAAGTAAAAGTGTAAAAGTACTGGTTTCAAAACTACTTAAAGTATAAAAGTAATGTAAGGAAAAAAATGCCATTAAGGACAAAAGCTTAGGCCGCGCCACAGGGGCCTATAGTGCACTACCCCACCTCCTCAAAAAAAATATGGGATGCACTAGGCTACCTGTTTCAGCCGCTTATATGCCCATTGAAAATTAACACATTTTAGTACAATGCAAATACATTAAAGAACCATATATGTGTACTACTGAGCATTACCTGATTTGTGTCATGTGCAGGTGCGATGGATCGCGTACAAACCAATAGGGTGTCGGAATGGTATATGTTTATACTTCTCATCCAACCACAATCAAATTCACTCTATCTGGATGGCACGCTTTATCTGGAGGTTTTTTTTTTTTTTTTGAACGATGACAAGCCGGAATTAAATAGGAGTAACGAGGCTTTTTTTTTTAAATGTAAGGAGTAGAAAGTACAGATAATTGCATGAAAATGTAAGGAGTAGAAGTAAAAAGTCGGCTGAAAAATAATTACTCCAGTAAAGTATAGATACCCAAAATTTCTACTTAAGATAACGAAGTATTTGTACTTCGTTACTTGACACCTCTGGATCAAACAGACGAGCTACTGTAGCTCAAATTGCTCAAGAAGTTAATGCTTGTTCTGATAGAAAAGTGTCAGAATACACAGTGCATCGCAGTTTGTTGCGTATGGGTCTGCATAGCCGCAGACCAGTCAGGGTGCCCATGCTGACCCCTTTCCACCGCCGAAAGCACCAACAGTGGGAACGTGAGCATCAGAACTGGACCACGGAGCAATGGAAGAAGATGGCCTGGTCTGATGAATCACGTTTTCTTTTACATCACGTGGATGGCCGGGTGTGTGTGCGTGGCTTACCTGGGGAACACATGGCACCAGGATGCACTATGGGAAGAAGGCAAGCCGGCGGAGGCAGTGTGATGCTGTGGGCAATGTTCTGCTGGCAAACCTTGGGTCCTGCCATCCATATGGATGTTACTTTGACACGTACCACCTACCTAAGCATTGTTGCACTCCATGTACACCCTTTCATGCTGCTAACATCTTGGTGCCAGATACCACAGCACACCTTCAGGGGTCTAGTGGAGTCCATGCCTCGACGGGTCAGGGCTGTTTTGGCAGCAAAAGGGGGACCAACTCAATATTAGGTCATAATGTTATGCCTGATCGGTGTATATACTCTCTTTTTTAAAATTATTTTAAACTAAGTTAGGCCGATGACTAACAATTCCCATGGATGAACAACCTCGTAGCTCACAGTAGGTCTGTCTTTAAAGGTTCGTAAGTTATTAGTAAAAATCAATTTCAACTGTTGGGCTCTACTTCGATGTCAGAGTAGCGAGAAGGCGTGGAGTTGAGCAGGTTATCCTGTGCATACAGAACATTTGCACAGCATGCCATTGTGAACAGAGACACACACAGCAGTTCTCCATTGTATAACTGTATTCATGAGTCAGAAGCATATTGACAGTTTCTAGTACATGTTGTGTTCATATGGTGATTCTTTTCTTCGCGTTCTCGTCTTTAAAAACTGACAGCGATTGTTCTGGAGATGGAGATCTGCACTGCCGGAATGTTAGTCTCTGTCGGAGGAACGACAGCTCGACCCCTTCACGAGTGCAGCTCCGTCTCATCGTTCTCAACTGTGAAAAATAACGCAATGTCCATTTGCTTCTCCTGTCTCTCATCTAGAGCACAAAACCCTCGGAGGTGGAAAATAAGAACACTTATCAAAGGAGCAAAAACTGACACGAACAAGCAAACACACACAGCAAAACTTTCTCTCTCTCTTTCTCTCTCACACACACACACACACACACACACACAGGCACACCTTCGAAGGCAATATATGTGCGTCTCCATGACAACAATGTTTCTGTGGCAACTGGACTTCCGCTCCACGTGATGTCACTGAGTCCTCCATCAATCGCTCAGAATTCGGTCTAAAATACTGATTAAAACAATAGTGATGTTTAAAATAAAGATAATATGAGTTATGATATAAAATACTACATATAACTGGTGTAAATACACTGCCTGTGTCCACATGGTCCCCGTTCTCTTGTTCCCAATGCGGCGCTCCAATGAACCAACAAAGATAAAAGACGGCAACAGCGGACTCAAAAGTCAAACTCAACTCATGTTTTGAAAGGCAGTTAGCGTTTCTTCATCTTCTGCTCTGTCCTTTCCTCCGATGAGGGACGGCTCACCACAGAACGGGTGATAAATGAAAAAACCTCTTTCAGCGACATGCCAGTTTTCTCAGTTATTAGTGTTCTTTAGAGAAAGTCTTTGAACTTTACATTCCAAAAGGTATCCATCGGTAACCATGGTAACTCCCATCTGGAAGCGTGAAGGCGTTCCCACACAGTCAGGCGCGAATCTCTCTGCTGGGAAAGCCAAGCACAGCACAGGTACAGATCAGCGACGGCACAGGGTTTACACAATCACACAGACACGACGAGTCCACTCACGTCTGATCTGTGCGTGATGTGTGTGTGGTGCGTGTGTGTGTTCATCCTCGCTCTGACTGCTCCAGATGCACGGCTCCAGGCTTGGCAATTCTGTTGCTCTGTTGAAACAGAATGCATGTGTACACAAATACACACAAGTACTGGCAAAAAACATCTAGAGTCACACGATGAGCTCAGAAAATAACTTCTCTACGGAGCCCCGCACATGACATGCGGGGAAAACATACACGTCATAGCCATGAATTAATCATTCATTCCCTCATTTTAGTTAAATCAAAACTAAATCGAGGACACAATTTACTAACACAAGGGAACAAATTCTTATTTTATGGGAACGAATTAGTAAATCGTGGCCAAGTTTTAATCAAACGAAGGAACAAATAAAGTCATGGGAGCAAATTCTTAATTTGTGGCCACGATTTAGTAAAACGAGGGAATGAATTTGTAAATTGTGGCCAAGATTTAACTAAAACTAGGGAATGAATTCTCTATTATTTTAGTAAATCATGGCCACAAATTAAGTTGTGGGAATGAATTCCTAAATCGTGGCCGTGATTTAACTAAAACAAGGGAACAAATAATAAGCTGTGGGAACAAATTAGTAAATTGTGGCCAGATTTTAATAAAATAAGGAATCAAATTAAGTCACGGGAGCAAATTCTTAATTTGTGGCCTTGATTTACTTAAACTAGGGAACTTAATTTATAGGAACAAATTAGTAAATCGTAGCCAAAATTTAACTAAAATTAGGGAACGAATTAGTAAATCGTGGCTATAATTTAACTAAAACTAGGGAATGAATTCTCAATTATTTTAGTAAATCATGGCCACAAATTAAGTTGTGGGAATGAATTCTTAAATCGTGGCCACAATTTACTAAAACAAGGGAACAAATAATAAGCTGTGGGAACAAATTAGTAAATCGTGGCCAAGTTTTAATAAAATAGGGAACAAATTAAGTCACAGGAGCAAATTCTTAATTTGTGGCCATGATTTAGTAAAACGAGGGAATTAATTCTCTATTATTTTAGTAAATCATGGCCACAAATTAAGCTGTGGGAATTAATTCTTAATTTGTGGACATAATTTACCTAAAACTAGGGAACGAATTAGTAGATTATGGCCATGATTTACTAAAACTAGGGAACGAATTCTTAATTTATGGGAACAAATTAGTAAATTGTGGCCAAGATTTAATAAAATGAGGAAACAAAAATAAAGTCATGGGAGCAAATTCTTAATTTGTGGCCATGATGTAACTAAAACGAGGGAATGAATTAAATTGTGGGATCGAATTCTTAATTTGTGGCCATGATTTCACTAAAATAACATGTTGTGGGAACAAATTCTTAATTCATGGCCTCGATTGACCACATTTTCATATTAATTGTGAAGGTTTGTTCTCTTACCTTGTGCTTTGGACACCTCAGAGAAAAGTTGTCTTCATTTAGAGAGCAATCTTTAGAATTAGGGTAAAAAAAGAAATTATTCAGTCCCTCATCTGATCACAAAGACTCATGTGCATTTTGCTTTAATAAAAACAAGTGCAGACCAAAGCGACGTCACATCTCACCTGCTTCCATGGCACAAAGGTAGTGGTACCTCAGGGTGCAGCCTTTACTGTAGCAGCCCAGGGTGGAGCCCACCATCTCACAATGGGAGCAGCTCTGAGGAATGGAATTAATCACAAGAGGAACTATAGCAGCAAGAACTAACATAAACAACAAGTCAATATTGCAGCAATAAGTCACATATTACAACAAGCTGCAGAACTTTCTACTCACGGTGTCTCTAGCACCATCTAGTGCCTCCTGAAGGCCATACAGTCTCCCATTGACCAGGTATACGCCACTGGTCCAAACGATGCAGCCCTCATGCACCCACAGCTCCTCAGGGTCCAGAGGCACTAGTGGAAGCTGGGCCAGTTGGGCCATGGGGCCCAGAGAGTCCAGGCTGGGTGGGGGAGGCTGGAAGGGCAGGGAGGCTTTGCTGTTGATGGGGACAGTTCGAGGTAAATCTTCACTGGACTTATGTCTTCTTTTGAAACGTGGATGGGATGTCAGTTTTCTGTGCTGGGGCCTTGGCTGTGAATTTTCGACATGCAACTGCTTCAGTATGATTTCACTATCCAGTTCTTGTACATTTGATGTACCCAGCCCACTCACAAATTCTGCAGCCGGATCCCAGGTGTGAGCAGTTACCGTTAAGGTGGAGCTGCTGGTCTTAGCATTGTGAAAAGCCATTTCTTCACCCATGCTGGGAGAGACAGTGCCAATGGTGGTGGCTGGGGATGTTGGGTTTGTCGCCTGACTTACTGTGCAATCGCTATCAGTAGATGACTTGACATTCTGCGAGTCTTGTAATCTTGTATCCTGGGGAGTCGAGTCTGTCGGAATGGATGTCATACTGGAACCTGTGGTAGCTGCCCCATGGTAGGACAAAGTTTGTCGGACTTGAGGTTGATTCTTAGGGAGCTTGGCTGCATAATCAGCTGGGTAAAAAGGACCATAGAGATCCCCAAGATGTTTGTAGTTGGCCCATTTCTGGCAAAGACAGCATAAGAGGCGACCAGTGTGTCCAGTCTCTGATATCACGGGCCCTTGCAGAACATATCCAGATGTAGGAAGTGTCTTCCCCGATTCTAAGGCAGAATCAACTTGCTCTGAAACCCAATTTTCTTTTGTCCTTTCATTTTCCTTTTCTTTTCTCACAAGCTGAGATGACAGTGGGGTATTTAACGGGCCATCAACCCCCGAGTGACCAGCTTTGCCTCCACCTTTTGATTTTTCATCCTCTGCATTAATAATTGTACAGACTGCCCCAATCTCTGCTACCTTTTTCTCCACATGTATGTAAGGAGCAAAAACATTATTCCTAGCATCTGAGAATATTCCACACAGGCTCATGCTTCCCCTACTGCTCGTTTGAGTGTCCAGCTCCTCTTTGGAAGCCATTCCTCTCCTTCTCCTACTCTGATTGCCACTTAAGCCAGCAGTCTCGTTGACCTCTTTCCCCTTTTTCTGTTTATGTTTAGCAGGCTTCAAATCTAACTCTGGCTGGGTCTCTTCACTCTCTACATCCACCTTCACCACCTGGGTTTGAGCAGGAGGGACCAATGATGGACAGGGGTTCTGGTCAGGTGGTGTTGATACTCGGGGCACTTCATCTGCAGTGTCTGGGACTGGGAGAGACTGAGGTACAGCTGTAGGTGAGGGAATAGGAGCGGCAGGTATGCTTGTTGCTGCATTCTGAATTTGTGCTTGGGCGCGTTTCTGCTTATTGACGCTGCCTACTGGGCGACCTTTCTTCTTTCCTGATGGGAAATAGCCTTTGGGCACACTGCTTTCTGATGGTTTAGACTCAAGAGAAGTCATCTGGTGTTGAGAAGCTCTGGACAAAAGGTGGTGCCCGGGGCTCTGACTATGGCCAGTGGTGGTCCCATAGTAATCCCCACCTGGGTAATCATCAAAGCCCATGCCAGTCTCTTGGAGTTTCTGCCTAAGCAGGTTAGCAGCCGACTGCTCGCTTCGCCGGGTTTCCAGCTGTTGATAAGTGTTTGTGAACTGCTGTATGTCAGACAACGCAGATGAAGATGGAGGTGGGGATCCCTGTACAGGACAAGGCAATGGAGGAGCTGGTGGAAGGGGTCCTAACAAAGTAAAATCATCCTTATCATTTTCACCCACCAAGGACCCTGAAGATCCAGCAGCACCTAATCCAAAGTCAAAATCTTTTGGCAAACTTCTGAGGGTACTACTGCTAGAAGCTGTTGCACCTGGTTTGAGAGACTGAGAATCACAAGAGAACGCATCTTCAACTGCTCTGTATGGCATAAGATCCTCTAAAGTATGAGAATCATCTAGGTAAGATAAACAGGCCTCCTCTCCTTGAGGAACACTAGCAAACGACGTGCCACCCTCAGGGTCTGGTATGTCAGAGGTGTAATGAGATACTTCCAAGAAGTCAGATTCCACGTGACTATTATTGAAGTCATTTTTTTTCACGCTTGGAGTAATTTTCTGCACGATCGCCTCAAGTTTTAGACCACGACCCTTTCTTGGGAGAAAAAACTTTGCTTTGGACTGAGGAGGTGAGTTTGCACTGGATATAGAATGCTGTATCTTAGGAGATGGCAATTTTGGCTGAGTATCAGTACCGCTAGAACAATTGTTGGTTGCATGTCTAGAATCAGAGTGGGACTGAGATAGTGGGGAGTGATAAGATGATCCTGGCCGCTGACCTGGAACATCCTGATGATGCCTCTTAGCTGGAATAGGAGAAATAAAAGATCTAACTCTCCTTCTCATGATTAAAGGGTTGGTTTCAGCCGATGCTCCAGTTTTGGTTAGTCTCTGCCCCTGCTGAATCCCTTGGATAGCCTTACCGGTGTGCCCAGCAGGGCTAATAGCACCAGCTGGAGCCACTGAGTGGAAAGATTTGGCAGTGTCTTCTGCACTCTTATCTGAAATGTCCTCTTTAGGGCCAGCATTTGTGACTGGTTGAGAAATAACATGCTCACAAGGGACTGAAGTCGGTGGTTGTCCAGCTCCATCTCTTTCAGGATAAGCATCCCATATTTTCATGTCAAAGTGTGAACTGGGATAAGAGTGCTGCCGAGATATGTGATGCTGACTAGGCAGAATATCACTTGCAGATTGGGATTTACACTTCTGTTCAGAGAGTTTCTGAAGAACGAGCCTGTCCATACCTCTTAGCCTTTGCCTGTCAGGAGTCCAGTCAGGTCTGTCTTGAGGGGGTAAGCTCTGTGGAAACACTTGTAACTTGTTAGTAGAGGGTGTGGTTTTAGAATATGCTGATACTGTGTGGAATGGTCGATGCGTAGGATGGGAGATAATTTTTTGTCCATCCATGGCGTCACTGAAGCCATATGATCTGAAACCATCAACTGCCTGTGAAAATGACTGGTGTCTTGGTGGTGAGGACAAAGGATTCGAGGACATTTGCGAAAGATATGGCATGTTGCTGGTGGCTTCATTGTTGCCTTTGGCACTGCTGGTCTTTTCTAAATCAGAATCAACATCTACAGAGGCATGAAGGGGATTATTAGACTCCTTACTGGGTGGCGTGCTGCAGTAACCATCTGTGTTCTGACCTGCAGTTTCAATCTTTGACAAGTCCTCCTTGTTTTGTGCTTTCTTTGCTTTTATTTCCTCCTTGCAGCATTCTTGATCGTTTGATCCAGAAGAAGAAAACGGCTGCTGAATGACTGAGGGTCCAGTGGCCCCAGAGTGTCCTCTCTCTCTTTCTGGTGTTGTTCGTCGAGAAGGAGACACATCGCAGATTACTGAGCGCCTTCCTGAGGACGTGGATGTCTGAGATTGAGTGTGACTGATAGGACCTACACCGCATGCCAATGGCTCAGCTTCCTGTAAAAGCAGTTGTTCCACAGCAGAAGGAGAGGTACCATATCTGGAGGGTTTTCTGTGCTGCAAAGAATAGTCAGCCAAATTAATGTGCTTCGGAGGGGCTCCTGTTGTGAGATCTAAAGACTGCTGCATGTGGGTGGACTGGCTTGGAGACAGACTGGTTTTGCCTTTTTCTAAGGAAATCCCATGAGTCACGATGGGCTTATGTGCTTCAGAATCCCAAGAGGGATGAGGAGGCCCTAAAACAATCTCATTATCTGGTCCCTGATTTTGGCTTGAATTTGGTGGTTTTCCAGAGGCCATTTGATTGAACTGGACATTAAGTCCACCCATAACGGTCTGAGAGCTCATTGCATGTGAACTCAAATTTTCAACCATACTGTAAGGTAGTCTAGTTTGATAACGGTGCTGGGATGTATCTTGCGTTTGTTGATGAACACTAGTTGTCTGGTCGGGACGTCCATAGCGTCGATCTAAGTGATGACCTTGGAGGACTTCTTGCAAAAGACTTGGAAACGATTGCTGAAACTGAGAACTGCTATCCTGACTTCTTGAGACAATACCTCTTCCCCCCTCCAAAGCAAAAACCCCAATCTCCTTCCTGGCAATAGACCCATAGCTGGCCTGCAGCTGATGATAATTCTGGCTTCTATTTGCACCCAGTCCCAACTTTCCCTTGCTCTTTGTGGAATTGTAATGTACCTCAGGATTACTGTATTTAAATGACACTGGGTGAGATTGAATAGAGGGGATGTTTTGGCCAAATTCTTGTTTAGGGGAAACATCATATTGTGACACATATGTTTCCATGCACATCTCTCCCTCTCCATTGTGATTTCTTGTCTCTCTTAAGACGTTGACATCACGTCGCTCCTCGGGATTGCCATGTTTGTTTGGGTAATGAGAAACACCATAACGCGTAGATTTGGCTCCCGTGTGCTTGCTTGATTCAATATTCAGTTCAGAACGAGCAGAGACAATAACCCCAACACCTCCAACATTATGCTGCTCTGAAACATTCACATTTTTATTCGGATTTTCAAATTGTTGTGCATCTGTCTCTGCTTCTTCCTGTGTGGGAGAGACTGACAGCCTATTCTCTGAATTTTCTCTATCACAGGGAGGATCTGCACTTTCAACTTCGCTTTCTTCATCTTTTATCATTTTGATCCGTCTTCCCTTCATTCCATTATCACTACCAAGGTCTCGTTCTGCTGCACAGTTCGGACGTGCTAAGCGAATGGGAGATGGTGGAGCAGGGGGATATACCTGTTGTTTTGGACTGTGTTCTGCAGAAGGATGAACTGATGGTGGTGACGAGGAGGAGGGCGTCAGGGTTTCTGGTGTCTTTGTTTGAGACTCTCTAGTAGACGACCGTTTTGAAGCTGTTGAAATGACTCTAGTGTTGACCTGGAGATCCAGTGCCTGTTCTGACGGCATCTGTGGCTCGGATTCATTGCTTGTTCCACTTGCCTGCCTAATTCTCTGGCGTTCTAATTGTTGATGCCCTTTTGTTTCCAGCATCTCAGAACTCTCTTCATTCGCTGAGGTCTGACCACTGGCACTGGAACTTCCAGATTTGTTTTGGTTGCCCGGTAAAGACTGAGATCCCTGCTGCATCTGAAGGTGATGTGCACTGTCTCTGCTCTTCCTCTGAGGCAGCACAGTGTCTGTTAGCAGCATGTGCTGCACTGTATTAGGTAGATTTTCCACTTGAGAGGTCAGAGCATTTAGACTATTTAAACCAGGGTCCTGCAAGAGTTTTTCATGAGGGTACAGGGAGCCATCTTCCCCTGGACCGCCCCGAAGACCTAGTCCTATTCGGTTCTGACTCATGGCAGCATGACCAATCCCTGCACTGTGGTTCAAACCAGCCACTTTAGTTCCTACACCGCTACCACAACTACTGATGCTGCTATTTGAATTGGGAGTGGGGCTCAGCTGAGGTACGGGCTGCAGAAGGCGTCCATGGCTTTGGCTGCTGCGAGTGTTTGAAACAGAGGGGTGTGACGACGTCTGCAGATGAGTAGCTGCACTATTTCCCTCTGAACTCCCCATTAGCGGAGACGAAGATGAGCTGCAGCTCGGAGACTGTACAGCAGATGGAGCAGGGGAGGGATTCGATATTGGACTGAAGTTTTGATGAATGTGAGCCTGTTGATTTTGGGAATGCATAGGAGATTTGGTGAGGTCTTGAGCGGGTTGTGAAGGCAGAGCAGGGCTAGAGGAGACGGATGAATGGGGCAGTTTGGTGTGCAGGTGCTGCATCTTAAGGGAAGGGTCATAACCTGCTCCAGTGCTGTGCTGAGGGGTACGCTGGGAATGGGGAGCGTGCTTGTGAAGAGACTGAGATTGGGGCGAATATGGAGGATGAGCAGACGATGAGTAGCTTTGTCCCATATTCTCACAGCTGTTTGAAGCAGATGAACTTGTATGAGTATTTGGATTAGACGGAGTGGGTGAGTTATTCATTTTGGCATCCGCGCTGCTGCTGCTGCTGATCACGTCGTATCTTTGCGGTGGAGAGTTATACATTCCAGTAGAGCCCGAGGTTGCATTAATGGGGGCAAAGTGTCCAAACTGAGGGGGAATTCTGTTTCCAGAAACCGGGTATGTCCGGTGATGCTGACCTTGGTGTAATCCTTGATGTGAGGAATACTTCTGACCATGCTGGCGTTGATGCATTTGAGCACCTGATTGTACTGAAGTAGTATGAGCCATACTGTATTGCTGGGAAGGAGAAAACGAACCAGCGCTGCCGCTACTACTACCCCCAACCGCAGAGCCACTGCTGGAGCCGTAATCCATAGAGTAGGGAGAAATCATTCCAGAGGACGACCCTGAACCAGATAAGTGTTGGTACTGAAGAGGTACATGTCCATCCATGTTTGTGTACCTAAATCCCGCACCATATGCTGCTCCGCCTCTTCTGCTTCTTTCTCGCCCACTCACTGAAAAATAATAATCCACACTGTCTTTACGGTAGGAGTTCCCTCCCCCTCCTCCTCCTCCTCCTCCACTGTGAGTGTTTCCCTGCGTAAGCTCTCCAGGTGCTCTTCTGGATCCATAGCCGTGTACAGGAGGAGTGTGCAGAAGATGCTGTTGGCTGCGCAGGTGCAGGTGCTGCCCATGACTCTGCAAGTTAGGCTGAGCTTGCTGCATGGCCACATAGTCCTCTGAGGTTCTGGGGGATATCTGATGATCTGAAGGGTGGGGCTGATACGGGGAACTGACGACACTTCCCGCCCGGCTAAACCCTGGATGAATAGGAACTGGACTGTTGGGAAAATTCTGCATTTTTTGTTTTAGAGCTGTTATCAGCAGCCTTTCTTATGAAAAGGATCCAAATGGCAAACTGGAATGTTTAGTATTAGCGTTGCATTTAAAGAAACCAAGACACATGTGTAGCAGCAATGCCCCAGCAAATGTCTTCTAATCAAAACTCGCTCGAGTTAAAAAGTGAATGGTAAACAATGTGAAGATGGGAAATGCATTCATTCACAAAAATGGTGTCACAATTGCCACTGTGGTTTGGCACTAGATCCAAATAGCTCCGGAAAAAGACAATGAAAGTTTAGTATTGTCACAAAATGTCTATTAGCCAAGAGGTAAAAATAGTCCACCAAAAATTACAACTCAATAACGTTTCATTACGAGAATGTCTTGATAGTGTAGTGTGATACGTCTCTTTGCCATTTGGTAACGGTGCGAATGGATGTGGGTAGCAGCCATGCAGTCGGACTATAATAGTTCATTAACTGGTTTGCAACAAAAAAAGCAAAAAAATATTACTCCAGTTGGCACATGTATTCACTGACACTGAAAATAGCTTGAGAAAGATGAATACTTCAAGATCATGATTTTTTTTCATATTTCCTGTGTAACAGGGATTTTCGGCACTCTCTCAAGTAATGTTTCACTAAGGTCTTTGCCAACAAATATTTTCCAGCTACATCCAAACATGTGTCCTTTCCCATGTTAGTTCCACTCCAGCAGGACTGTTGTTTTGTTTCTTTGCTCATCCAATCCTTGTCCGTTAACGTAAGGTGTTTTTCAGTCTAGCTGGTCCAAGCTTCAGGTTTTCCATGGTCAGTCACATGCCATCCAGTCGCTTGTTTCATCCGATCCTTTCAATATGATTGTGTCTTTCTCTCTCTCTTGAAAGAGCAAGCTTGAGACGGTCTGAAAACACAGGGAAAACACAGCACATATTAACTTAAAACATATTTTTAACAACCCAAGTGCACTTAGTCTAGAGTCAATTTGACTGTAGTCAATCAACAAGTACAACCAAATATTTTAAACATTTCCCTTGTAACTTTAAAACATATTTTCTGAGATGCTGAGTGTGAAAGTTGGACGTAAGCGATGGTTTATGATTTAGAAAGTTTCAAATATTAGTATTTGAATTGTCAGTGTTGCTGCAAATACAGCACATATGTTCGGCAGGACTGCACACTTGCAATGCCAATCATTCTGTTCTCGTTAACTCAACCAGATGTCCCGGATAAATTTTTTGATTTTGATCATTTTTTGTCTGGTGAAAGAAATACATAAAAGGAAGATGAAAGCCAAAGTATTAAATGTCACAGATGTATATTGACTGAGTAATCACTGTTTTGTAGAGGAGGGTCAAAATGACAGTTTTCATCTGAGATCTGGAGCCAAATTACAGCCAAAGATGGCAGCATCATTATTGTATTTTCACACAGATATTGGTAGATCTATTAGTGAAATCTGTTGACTTTATCAATCTGTGTTGCATTATATGCCAACGGTGACCGTTCAAAAATGGGAAAAAAAGCACGTCTTGTGTTTTTCCCTCAAGTTTGCATGCCTGTAACTCATGAAGTATTAAAGATATCTTAATATCCTTTTAGATTCTGCTTCTTAACAAACTTTCCTTTTGGTTTCTCCATTTTAAAGGCCCTCGATGGTTCAATCCCAGAGATATGGAGATCTCAATGCGGCTCCATGAGTAAATTGGTCAATTGTACACATTTTGCATACAGTTGATACTTTTTTTCTTTTAAAGAGGAATGTCTGAACAACAAATAATGTTGAAACAGTCTGAGTTGCATAAATATTGTTTTTCCAAAGTTTGCTTGCCTGTAACTCAAAGTCAAATCACCTTTATTTATATAGCGCTTTTTACAATGCCGATTGTTTCAAAGCAGCTTCACAGTGGTAACAGGAAAATAATGCAACAGAATTTGATTCGGCTGTACAGCCGCTCTGGTGAAAACGGTGATGTCATTGATGTCAAAGTATTACAGATATCTTGAAATCTTTATTTGTAAGGCCCTATATGGCTTAATCGCATAGATATTGGGATCTCACTGCAGCTCCATGTTGAATTTGTTGCATTTTACCCATTTTCAATGGTCAAAAACCAAATGTTGTTCACTTTGCACAGAGCCTGATACTTAAATTAAATTTAAATATTTCATTTGAATAAATCATGTTGAAACTGGAAATGTATCTTGTTTCCCTCTATCAACACAATTGCATAGAACAAGCCTCTTTGAGTGCCATAAATCCACTGAAACAGTCAAGTTGAGGCACATTAACTTGCTCTCAAAAGTGTATTTATAAGAATCTATATTTGAATCAGTTTCAGGGATATGAAAATGTTTAAAATTCAACAAACTGAACATGGAGCTGCATTGAGATCCCCATATCTATGGGACTGAACCATATAGGACCTTGAAAATGAAGATTTCAAAAGAAAAGTTTCATAAGAATGAGAATCTAGAAGGATATTGAGATATCTTGAGTACTTTTAGAGTTACAGGCATGACAACTTTAGAAAAGGAATATTTATGGCACTCAAGACAGGAATGTTATGCAATTGAGTTTTGTGCTGGGCGCAAATTTAAATCACAGTATTTTTCATAATTATACCGGTTTTGCAGTATATAACGGTATTTTTTTTCCCTATGCATGACCGGGTGTTAACCACATTTTCTACTGATTGAGAGAGGAAATACTGCAGTAGATTGGCTAGAATGCCCTATTTTACTGTCATGACGAGTGAATATAGTAGAAAAACTCCACACTAGAATTAATACAGGTTTGCAAAGCCCCACAAAAGACAACAACCAATAAAACACACTCATTACAGACACATGAATATTAAAATATGACCACAGAGAGAAAAAAACTTTGGGCATTTAAAATGAGTTGAGGGCACCTTAAGCATTTAAAAAAATCTAACCCTATATAACAACAAACTGCCAAAACGAGGGAAAAACGCGGAAGAACATTTAAAAGGTCTAAGGATATTTTCAATACATTTAAGAGCACTACAGTCTCTGAATAAATGACACACGTCAGTTTAACACAAAGAATAAGCAGTTACTTTTGCCCATTCTTCTTTGAATGGTCAGTCTATTAACTTACATCATTGTCTTTGGTGTAGCAGAATAATCCATCATGTCATCGCGGTCGTGATGTACGGCTGTAGTATCAGTGACCTTGTTTGCACATATATTTCATTTGAAGACGACATGATGAAATATGTGCACATACACGCTGCTGGTTCATGTTTAGAGCACTAGAGTATATGAAATATGTCCATAAAAAAACATAAATGTGCTCGCTCCGGTCTGTATCTGATCTATATGATCCATGTGGTGAGCGTTGTTAATCTCATCGCGGCGCTCCGCGCAGAAACCGCTCTCTTGCGCGCGCCGCGTGTTGTTTGAATTCTCCGCTGTAATCATAGGCTGAATCCGAAATCACCCCCTAAACCCTCATTCACTATTCCCTACGTTAGTCCACTAACACAGTTCACTTAAAGGAGTGAATGAAAACGAGTGAGGGAAATCGGACAGCCGTTGTGTGTACATCGGCTGTACACTCGTCATTGCGGTGCAATGTGGGATTGAATGAGTGCACTCAATAACGTCCACTATGGTTTCGGACACCACTACAAATGGCTGTCCCCTAAAATAGTGCCCTATTTGAGGGTGTAGGGGGCGATTTCGGATTCAGCCATAGGCTGTAAAGCGATCTCTGTGTCCTCACTACAGTGCAACAGTGAAACGGGACCCCTCTCAAACAGTGTCGCCGCGCCGCGTTCAGAACGTTGTTTAAGCGACATATACCGGTATTCCGGTATAATCAAAATGCATATCATAACAAAAATAAACACCGTTATTCGGTATGAACCAGTATACCGCCCAGCACTAATTGAGTTATATTTATGGCACTCAGACAATGCAATTGAGTTGACAGAAAAAAAGCAAGATACATCTCTAGTTTCAACATTATTTGTTCTTCAGATATTCCTCTTTAAAATAAAAAAGTATCAGCTGAGTGCAAAGAGACCCACATTTGGGTTTTGACCACTGAAAATGTGTACAGTTGACCAATTTACTCATGGAACCGCATTGAGATCTCCATATCTCTGGGATTGAACCATCAAGGGCCTTTAAAATGGAGAAACCCAAAGAAAAGTTTGTTTTCGATGCTAACACCTATGAAAATATTGCTGAATAATCACATCTACCGCAGTGGCATAATGTTTACATGAACACAAGCGATTGGGGTTGGGGGATCGATATGGCATAGTATCGCAATATTTTGTGTGTGTGGGGATATTCCCATTTCTATAAACTTATTAAACAATATGAATGTAAAAACAAATTGAATTGATAATACTCAGCATATTGCAAAAGGTTTTAAAAATAATGTTGTATCATGGCTTAAGAATCGTGAGAAAAGAGCGCAATGAACTGCAACTGGCAGTCTAGGAAATAATGTGAGAATATGTGGTTTAAAAATAGCCTTAATAATGTTTCGGCACACAACGTCACGGTTTTTCCGTAGTGTGACCTGCCGATACAGATTTTCTTTCAAAGAACTATAATTGACAGCATATACAAACAAAAATCTACTGTCCTGCAATGCTAAATTATATTTTCATAAAAAAAAACAAAAAAACAACTAATTTCAAACAACAGCACAAATAAATGTGAATGAGATATGAAATAAACACAGATTATTAATCTGTTTACAATAATGTTTTTTTTTTCCAGAAATTCTCTATTTTTCTGGTAATCAAATGAAGGCATAAAACATTATTTTTAATCAAATGAAATTTAAATAAACCCTTTCCTTTTTGGCAAACAAACAAAGTACTGCTTAACAGAGGTTTAAGACATGGAAGAAAAAATGAGTGATTATTCTCTGAAAAATAAAGTTTTAATAATTATTGTATTGTTGTTGTTATTAGTAGTATTACATTAACACACACATAATACTATACAATAGTCATATATTTCTGTCACAAGTTAAACCAAACTTTTATTTTGACGGGTTGCCGTAAAGATCTTGAGTTTCTGTGTGTTTGTGACAGTTCTTCTCACATTAAAGTGTAAAATGCTCATGAAGTGACTCTCAGAGCGGCTCTGGAGATGAAGTTCATGTCACGTGTGCTTCAGTGTGTGTGTGTGTGTGTGTGTGTGTGTGGGAGATGAAACCATTCATTCACACACACAGAAAATGCAGGATTCATATTCAAATCGTCTTCTTGCGGTTTAATATTCACAGACACTCGTCCATATCGTGATGCGATTTAAGTGACTGACCTACTTTTGATTTATTCATCCAAAATTTGACAAACTCTGAGTTACACAGTAAATTCAGTTTTTATGACTGGACTCCATCCATGTTTTCCACTTACATAGATCTTTTGGTGCAAGCACTATTTAACCAGAGCGATTGAGAGTGAGAGAAGGCAGGTGTGTGTGTGTGTGTGTGTGTCACTTCACCGTCGGAGAGCAACAAAAACCAGCTCGGAATCAGTAAGACGTGAGACTGACCGGCCGATCATGTGGAAAATCTTTTTTCCAAATTTC
>CM077171.1:47417500-47445000 GCA_039654105.1 Coreius guichenoti | reverse complement strand
GCATCCATCACGCACACGCGTCTGACGCGACAACGCAACAGAGAAATCACATCATCACACTCGAAGAGCCTCTAACATCTGCACAAACGGCTCTTTACAGTGGAAAACGGTTAGATTATTAAAATGCCAAGAATGTCATAAAAACGTCAAGAACTGTTCATGGTTCTTCTGAGGAACAGAAACACCCCTTATTATTAAGAGTTTTCAGTCATGATGGTGAAATCTGATCGTGTGTTTAGCTGCAGTTATACTAATATCTCTGTCAAAACATATTTTATTTACTTACACCAGTAAGTCTTTACAAATACGAGCCGATTAATAAACAGAAGTCGTGCTCGTTCTCTATGTGCCGTATATCCGCGTGAAACGCCTCTCGAACAAGAACAAATGTGGGGCGGGGCTTGATTTTATCTGTGGGGAATTGATTGGATGGTTGTGGTTTGCTATTGGTGGATCTCATGTGAGTGACAGGTTGCCCCTCCCCCAGAGAAGAGATGTCGCTGTTATTCTGATTCAAGATTATTAACACAATAATTATAAATACTATAGAATAAACACTGCAATATTCCATACAAAAAATATATTTTTTAATGTCATGGTGACTTCTCTGTGCTCGCTCTGATTGGCTGAACGAATGGCGCGTTCGCGTCGATCATTCGATCAAAGTAACCGTTGGATTTATAAGGCGCGCTCCTGCCATCCACTCAACAATAACGCGCGCTGCCGCTCCTGTGGAGATGCGCGGCTATTTCCATCACGGTTGCCATAGCAACTGAATCACAGCGGCCTAGTGTGGCTCTTTTATAGGCATTCACACAGACATCATGAAGGCAAACGAAATGAGATCTGTTCAGTGAAATTAAACATAATCTCTCCATCTAGACACGAGAAAAGGAAAATCTGTTTTTGTGACAGAAGCTTCCACAGAACAAACAGAACGACAGGACAGATAATGAAAACAAAACAAGTACAAAATAGACGGTATATGTATGTACAGTTATGTATTAGTAAGTAAGCTGGGAATGAGGCGGACAGAAACCCAGTGATCTGTTACAGAACAGGATTATTATTAGAGGTGATTCTGTACGGACTGCCATGATGTTCAGAGATCAGCCGGAAGTGAGGAGGATTCCCGAGCCGCTGCAGTTCCTCCGCTCGCCACACGAGGGCGCAGCGACATTACAAACACTGCGCTCATTTATTTACACGAGAACTGTCGTTTTCATGCATGTTTCTCCTCATTAATCAGAAAACTTTGTTATTATTATACATTTTATTTATAGTTGCCTACATTACACCTTATAAAACAGTGTGAAAGTGAAAATAGTGATATATTCTATTTACACTATGTAAAAATAGCAGTATTTTCTTTGCAATAAGTGTAATATTAGATGATATTTATACTTATAAATAGTGGCAGATATTATTTGCACCCCAGATTAAATGGTATGCAAAAATAACAGAGTCTAAATTATTATATTTGTTAAAAATATTAAATAGACGCCGCCTTATTGGGACACCGACACCTACCCCTAAACACTTTATTAAACACACGTTAGGGCACTTTATATCCACTTTTCGAATATTTTCTTCAATTTTTATTGAAAATAAACGCTTTTCCGATCTGATATGCGATGGGAAAGGCAGTAGAGCGAGTTCGGCAAAAGGCGGATTCGAACTCGGGTCGATTTGCGTCAAAACGTCACATAGCACGCCTTACCCCTGCACCACGGATACTTTAATGAATGTGGTCTGGCCAAGTGAGATATCACTGGGCGGAGATAGTGTCAATTGACACTCCGATAAAGGTAGTCAATATTAATAACAAATGATCCTCATTACAGCCTGGACACAAATACAATCACATAACAGCTTGCCTAAAAAAATAGTCTTAAGATTAGGTTTAAAAACAAGAAGATTTTCACTGCTCTCACTAAGCAATCTGAGAGACAGGATAGATGGAGGAAAAGTAGAAGTAGCCCAAATGCCCAGATTTCCTAAGAATATCACTAAGAGGTAGAAGATAAATGATAAATAAGAGTGGGCCCAAGACGGAGCCCTGCAGAACACCAGTATTGATGTATGAAGATCGAAACTGCTTCAGCTCCACCTGTGACAAAAGATCAGAACCAAGTCCCATTGATTCCAATAGAGACTAATCTGTGAGAAATACAGTATCAAACTATTATGGCAGTAGAGATCTTAACTAATGCACTCTCAACACTGTGATATGGACAGAAACCAGACTGGAACTGTTCATATAAACTATTATCAGGAAGAGGGTGTGTATTACCTGTTCTGAATACACTATACGCTGATAAAATATAAATATAGGCATCGCTCACAGAGGCTTTTATTGGTGTTATATGAACTTTATATTATAAATCACAGAGAATATGCATCTATTGTATGTGATATAGACACTTGCACCTTCTAATGGATAAGTGGATCTTCTCGTAGAAACCATCTAACAGAGACAGCTGAGAGAATGTCACACACACACACAGTTAATCGTGTGAAATGCTGCTCTGTGTGTGTGTGTCCTGCAGTTCTCTGGTCGTCCTGCAGAGGTCAGTGTCGTACAGTTATTACTCACGTATCGCGCGCTCTGGTCGCCTGGCAACCGCGCCTGGAGTGGACCAGTATTGGCATCTCGGCGCGTTTCGGAGGTTCATATCTGGTGTCTTGAGCGATTTGCCCTCTGAAACACAAAGATATCACACACACACACACACACACACACAGAGCCGGAGATGCGAGCGTGTGTTGCCGTGGCAACCGCTCACTTCAGCATCCTCATTCACTCATTTACATCTGGAGATGAATTACTTCATTCGTCGAGTGGACACTCGGCTCAAAATACACTGGGAAATAAAACGTGTATTATGTAAGGTCTGTGCTGTTGGAAATCACAAGCGTGCATTAATCTCAGGGTAAAGGTAGGGTCTGTGCTGTGGAAAGCGTTAGAGAGATAGATAAATGAATTATCCTCGTTCTAAACCCTGCTTTCATATGGGGTTATGATAGAGCGTGACAACTCAACAGCCAATTGCGTTTGAGGGGGAAATGTAAAATGGCGACAAAAACGCATCAACTGAAGTAACTACGTTTTATTCTTACTTTTATAGACTGAAAATGGATAATACGAGGCTGTATGGCGCTAGAGTTTAGGGATGTACAGTGTGAAGCGTGATGTTATACAGGATTGATTGTGAGACGTGACGCGAGGGTTTAGGATGACCCAGGTTAACTAGTTCAAGTAGAGTCACATTTACCGATGTTTATAGGAAGTTGCTCGTTTCGCCGCATTAACCAAGGGCCACACGGACCACGTGCATCAATGAGCCTTGGCCGCCCATGACCCTGCCGCCGGTTCACCACTGTTCCTTCCTTGGACCACTTTTGATGCTGTTTGGTTTTACAGTGACTTCACTTTTTACATTTCACTAGCCGCGTTTCCTTTACCCTTCAAATTGCGCAAATTGAAATTGCAACTTGAAAATACGGCCAATGGAAACGCGTCAATTTCGCAAAAACTCCCATATATAGCAAAAAAGTTTTTACGCTCGCATGAAGTGGTTTTTCAGGCAATTCGAAAAAGGAAATTTTTGCAAAACTGCAATGGAAACAGTTTTTCACCATCTACAGGTCACCTGGCATACGTAAAAGATCTTTACAGATGACGCAGTGTTTTTGGACAGATGACGAGACCGAGTTCTTTATTAAACTCATAAAAGACGATAGAATTACAGGAATACTGGATTCTAAACACAGAAAATGCCACATTATCATGAAGACCTTGAAGCAGATATGAGGGAGAATTTTTATGAAGGCACTAGTGCAGTGTTAATTTCATTGACGAATCATTTTCGTCAACAATCTGTTTTCACCGAAGAAAACGAGATGATAACTAAATAAAAACCAGTTGTGGATGACAAAAGCGCTTCACAGCGGCTCATCAATGAACAGCGCACATTTATGCCAGGCAATTGTTTATGAACTAATGCTGATCAATAATGACAATGTTTACTTTGGGATGTTTATATAGCAATATGGTTTAGACGGTTGAAACAATGCATATTTTATATATCGCTCATCTGAACTTGAATGAGCAGCTGCAACTGCAATAGTAAGAGCAGACATTTCAAAATAAGAGTCACTGTGCATTTCGAGCTTGTTTATAAGTAAAAGTCACGCATTATATATACGTTTTTGGTTACACAATAAACTGTATTTAATTTAATTCCTATTTAATTCATAGTCAGGATGAAAGACTAAGAACAGTATTTGACATTCAATAAAGTATCAGGGTTATAATAGTTACCTAAAACCATTAAAAATATTCATTACTTGAAATTAAATAAATGTTAACTGAAATAATTAAACTTAAACTTATTTGAAGCTTTAGCTTAACCTGATATACTAACTAGAACAGAAATACAAAATTATAAAAACGATATGTTTTTAAAAAAGAAACAAAAAAAGTTAATTGAGCTCTCTTTCGTGTATTTTTGTGCTTGTACGGTCAAAAACACAATTATGTCAAAATGTCAGTTTTGGCATGTATTCATGTAACAGTCGGTTATGTAATGCTTAAATGCTCAATTAATGCATTAGAGTTTAACTAAACTCATTAGATTTTAGGAGACTAAATATACTGTAGATTTAGTTAACTAAAATCTTATGATATTTAGTCAACTAGACTAAAATTAAAAACAATTCAGGTGACTAAAACTAGACTAAAACTAAATCAAATCAAATCAAATCACCTTTATTTATATAGCTCTTTTTACAATGGCAATTGTTTCAAAGCAGCTTCACAGTGGTAACAGGAAAATAATGCAAAGGAATTTGAACGGTGATGTCATCCAGCTCATTTCAATTATCATATACACTCACCCAAAGGATTATTAGGAACACCATACTTAAATGCCGTGGCTTTTAAACGATGCCCAATTGGCACTAAGGGGCCTAAAGTGTGCCAAGAAAACATCCCCCACACCATTACACCACCACCACCAGCCTGCACAGTGGTAACAAGGCATGATGGATCCATGTTCTCATTCTGTTTACGCCAAATTCTGACTCTACCATCTGAATGTCTCAACAGAAATCGAGACTCATCAGACCAAGCAAAATTTTTCCAGTCTTCAACTGTCCAATTTTGGTGAGCTCGTGCAAATTGTAGCCTCTTTTTCCTATTTGTAGTGGAGATGAGTGGTATCCGGTGGGGTCTTCTGCTGTTGTAGCCCATCCGCCTCAAGGTTGTGCGTGTTGTGGCTTCACAAATGCTTTGCTGCATACCTCGGTTGTAACGAGTGGTTATTTCAGTCAAAGTTGCTCTTCTATTAGCTTGAATCAGTCGGCCCATTCTCCTCTGACCTCTAGCATCAACAAGGCATTTTCGCCCACAGGACTGCCGCATACTGGATGTTTTTCCCTTTTCACACCATTCTTTGTAAACTCTAGAAATGGTTGTGCGTGAAAATCCCAGTAACTGAGCAGATTGTGAAATACTCAGACCGGCCCGTCTGGCACCAACAACCATGCCACGCTCAAAATTGCTTAAATCACCTTTCTTTCCCATTCTGACATTCAGTTTGGAGTTCAGGAGATTGTCTTGACCAGGACCACACCCCTAAATGCACTGAAGCAACTGCCATGTGATTGGTTGATTAGATAATTGCATTAATGAGAAATTGAACAGGTGTTCCTAATAATCCTTTAGGTGAGTGTAGTGTCAATGCGGGCAGATCAGTAATATAGTTGAAATTTAAGTGTCCCCAACTGAGCAAGCCAAAAGCCAAAGGCGACAGTGGAAAGGAACCAAAACTCCTTCAGGGCCAGAATGGAGAAAAAAACCTTGGGAGAAACCAGGCTCAGTCGGGGTGCCAGTTCTCCTCTGGCCGACGAACAATAGTGTATGATTATGATTCTGGCAACATTACAGGTCAGAAGTCATATTAGATCAATAGATATTCGTAGGATTATTCGAAAGATTGGAGTCGTCACGCCGGGGACGGGTTTAATGAGGATGTCGTGTTGATGCGGCATTTACAGGGGGGAGTTTAATTGGCACGGTCTCTACAGACACTTCAGGGATGTGGTCGTCATGTCCAGGCTAAGGGCCACCATCTGGTCTGGATACGGCCCGGATCCGGCCGACTGCAGTAAACCTCGGGATAAACAGAGAGACTAACATTAGCGTAGATGCCATTCTTCTTATGATGTAAAGAGTACATCAGGTGTTATTGGAAGTGTTCCCGGTTCCGGCTGACCTAGTTAATGCAGCCTAAAACAATCATTTAACTGATTTGAATAATAGGAATTAAAAATGTTTTATGTGTATGCCATAGTAAAGAGATGTGTTTTTAGTCTAGATTTAAACTGACAGAGTGTGTCTGCTTCCCGAACAATGCTAGGAAGACTGTTCCAGAGTTTAGGTGCTAAATAGGAAAAGGATCGACCGCCTGCAGTTGATTTTGATATTCTAGGTATTATCAACTGGCCAGAATTTTGAGACCGCAATAGACGGGATGGAGTATAATGCATTAAGAGCTCTCTCAAGTACTGGGGAGCTAAACCATTTAGTGCTTTGTAAGTAATCAGCAAGATTTTAAAATGTATACGATGTTTAATAGGGAGCCAGTGCAGTGTTGCCAGAACCGGGCTAATATGGTCATACTTCCTGGTTCTAGTAAGAACTCTAGCTGCTGCGTTTTGGACAAGCTGCAGTTTATTTATTAAGCGAGCAGGGCAACCACCCAGTAGAGCATTACAATAATCTAGCCTTGAGGTCATGAACGCATGAACTAACTGTTCAGCATTTTGCATTGAAAGCATGTGCCGTAATTTAGATATATTTTTAAGATGGTAGAATGCAGTTTTACAGATGCTAGAAACGTGGCTTTCAAATGAGAGATTGGTATCAAAGAGCACACCCAGGTTCCTAACTGATGACAAGGACTTGACAGAGCAGCCATCGAGTGTTAGACAGTATTCTAGGTTACTACTTGTGGAGTTTTTTTTTGTCCAATGATTAAAAATTCAGTTTTTTCTGAATTAAGTTGCAGCAAATTACTAGTCATCCAATTTTTTATATCAGCTATGCATTCCGTTAATCTTGTGAATTGGTAAGTTTCGTCAGGGCGTGAAGAAATATAGAGCTGAGTATCGTCAGCATAACAATGAAAACTAACGCCATGCTTCCTAATGATATCTCCCAGTGGTAGCATGTACAGGGTGAAAAGCAACGGTCCTAGCACTGAGCCCTGCGGTACTCCATAATGAACTTGTGTTCAGTGTGACATCTCTTCATTTACTGCTACAAACTGATAACGGTCAGATAAGTATGATTTAAACCATGCCAATGAAATTCCACTAATGCCAACATAATTTTGGAGTCTATTCAAAAGAATGTTGTGGTCGATAGTATCGAATGCAGCGCTAAGATCGAGTAACACTAATAGAGAGATACAACCACGATCGGATGATAAGAGTAAATCATTTGTAACTCTAATGAGAGCAGTCTCAGTACTATGATACGATCTGAATCCTGACTGGAAATCCTCACAGATACCATTTCTTTCTAAAAAGGAGCATGATTGTGAGGACACTGCCTTTTCTAGTATTTTTGACAGAAAGGGTAGATTTGAGATTGGCCTGTAATTGACTAATTTTGTAGGATCAAGTTGCGGTTTTTTAATAAGTTGTTTAATAATAGCCAACTTAAAAGTTTTCGGTACATATCCTAATGTCAAGGATGAATTAATGATATTAAGAAGAGGATCTATGACCTCTGGAAGCATCTCTTTTAGTAGTTTAGTCGGTATGGGGTCGAGCATACATGTTGTTGATTTTGATGATTTAACGAGTTTAGCCAATTCTTCTTCTCCTATAGCAGTGAATAAATGTAATTTTTCCTCAGTGACACTACAATGCACTGTCTGATGTGATACTGTAGTAGACGGCTGCATGGTTATAATTTTTTTCCTAATATTATCAATCTTACAAGTAAAGAAGTTCATAAAGTCATTACTGCTGTGCTGTTTACAAACATCAGAAGGTGAAGCTTTATCTTTGGTTAATTTAGCCACTGTATCGAATAAATACCTAGGGTTGTGTTTGTTTTCTTCTAAGAGAGTCGAGAAATAAGCAGATCTAGCAGTTTTTAGGGCCTTTCTGTATGCAATCATGCTCTCTTTCCACGAAATGCGAAAAACTTCTAGTTTTGTTTTCTTCCAGCTGCGCTCCATTTTTCTGGCTGCTGTTTTAAGGGCCCGGGTGTGCTCGTTGTACCATGGCGTTGGACTGTTTTCTTTAATCTTCTTTAAGCGCCGGGGAGCAACTGTGTCTAAAGTGCTGGAAAAGAGAGAGTCAATAGTTTCTGTTGCAACATTGAGTTCCTCTAGGCTATCTGGGATGCTGAGGAGATGAAACTGATGAGGAAGATTATTTACAAAGAAATCTTTAGTCGCAGCAGTGATAGTCCTGCCATATTTGAAGCGAGGTGACGGCTTTGCAGCTTTTGCTAAATTAAGTGTACATGATACTAGGTAATGATCTGAGATGTCATCGCTCTGCTGCAGAATTTCAATGGTATCAACATTTATTCCATGTGACAGTATTAGGTCTAACGTATGATTACGGCGATGAGTGGGTCCTGACACGTGTTGCCTTACTCCAATAGAGTTTAGAATGTCTCTAAATGCCAATCCCAAATGCCACAGTCTCTATGTGATAATATCTAGGTGAAAGAGTCTCTATGTGCTGGGATTTATCTGACTTCTGTGACGTGAGACAGCTAGCAGGCGGTCGGGTAAGCCAGTCCGTCTGCTTCCTGACCTGGGCCCCAGTTAGTCAATGTTTAGCTCTAAGACTATGTGCCAAATTACTAGAGAGAAGAGCGGCACCATCCCAGGAAGGATGAATACCATCTTTTTTCAACAGGTCAGGTCTGCCCCAAAAGCTTTTCCAATTGTCTATGAACCCTATGTTATTTTGCGGACACCACTTAGACAACCAGCCATTGTGTGATGATAGTCTGCTAAGTATCTCATCACTCCTTTTAACGGGGAGGGGACCAGAGCAAAAAACGTCATCTGCCATCGCACTTGCGAGTTTACACACCTCTTTAATGTTAATTTTGGTGATCTCCGACTGGCGAAGTCGAACATCATTAGTGCCGACGTGAATAATAATCTTAGAGAATTTACGATTAGCATTAGCCAACACTTTTAAATTTGCTTTGATGTCAGCCTCCCGGTAAACATGTGACTATGGTGGCTGGTGTCTCTACTTTCACTTTCCGTGTAATAGAATCGCCAATAACTAGGGCACTTTCAACTGGATTCTCAGTGGGTGCGTCACTGAGTGGGGAGAACCTGTTTGATGTTCTAATCGGAACGGAAGAGTGGTTTTTTGATCCACGACTATGCCGTCTCACCGTCACCCAGTTGCCCTGCTGCACGGGCTCTACAGCCGGAACCGAACAATGTACAGAGTTCACTAAGCTATTCGCATCCAAAACAGTGTCTAAAGCTGTTACATTCTCACTACTCTCAAATAAAGTCTGGATGCGTGTCTCTAATTCTGAAATCTTTTCCGTCAGCCTGACTATCTCCTTACATTTATCACATGTGAAGCCCTGTTCGCCAACGGAGAAAGATATACTAAACATGAAACATGCAGTGCAAGTGACAATGACAGGAGAAGAAGACATGGCTTACCGTATTTGTTGAATAATCCAATTTACCACAGTTGTTTGATGGAGTCTATTTACTAATCCAACTTACCACAGTTGTTTAATGAACTCAGAAAACAAGAGACCCGAGTGCAGAGATGGCAAGGTGTGGTGGTGTGGGTAAGTTTAAGGGTAAAGTTAGGGACAGGTGTTGTGGTGTGGGTAAGTTTAAGGGTAAAGTTAGGGACAGGTGTGGTGGTATGGGTAAGTTTAAGGGTAAAGTTAGGGACAGGTGTGGTGGTGTGGGTAAGTTTAAGGGTAAAGTTAGGGACAGGTGTGGTGGTGTGGGTAAGTTTAAGGGTAGGGTTAGGGACAGGTGTGGTGGTATGGGTAAGTTTAAGGGTAAAGTTAAGGACAGGTGTGGTGGTATGGGTAAGTTTAAGGGTAGGGTTAGGGACAGGTGTGGTGGTATGGGTAAGTTTAAGGGTAAAGTTAGGGACAGGTGTGGTGGTATGGGTAAGTTTAAGGGTAAAGTTAGGGACAGGTGTGGCGGTATGGGTAAGTTTAAGGGTAAAGTTAGGGACAGGTGTGGTGAGTTAGGGACAGGTGTGGTGGTGTGGGTAAGTTTAAGGGTAAAGTTAGGGACAGGTGTGGTGGTGTGGGTAAGTTTAAGGGTAAAGTTAGGGACAAATGTGGTGATGTGGGTAAGTTTAAGGGTAAAGTTAGGGACAGGTGTGGTGGTGTGGGTAAGTTTAAGGGTAAAGTTAGGGACAGGTGTGGTGGTGTGGGTAAGTTTAAGGGTAAAGTTAGGTACAGGTGTGGTGATATGGGTAAGTTTAAGGGTAAAGTTAGGGACAGGTGTGGTGGTGTGGGTAAGTTTAAGGGTAAAGTTAGGGACAGATGTGGTGATGTGGGTAAGTTTAAGGGTAGGGTTAGGTACAGGTGTGGTGGTATGGGTAAGTTTAAGGGTAAAGTTAGGGACAGGTGTGGTGGTATGGGTAAGTTTAAGGGTAGGGTTAGGGACAGGTGTGGTGGTATGGGTAAATTTAAGGGTAGGGTTAGGGACAGGTGTGGTGGTATGGGTAAGGGTTAGGGTTAGGGTTAGGGTTAAAGTTAGGGACAGGTGTGATGGTGTGGGTAAGTTTAAGGGTAGGGTTAGGGACAGGTGTGGTGGTGTGGGTAAGTTTAAGGGTAAAGTTAGGGACAGGTGTGGTGGTGTGGGTAAGTTTAAGGATAAAGTTAGGGACAGGTGTGGTGGTATGGGTAAGTTTAAGGGTAGGGTTAGGGAGAGGTGTGGTGGTATGGGTAAGGGTTAGGGTAAGGTTAGGGACAGGTGTGGTGGTATGGGTAAGTTTAAGGTTAGGGTTAGGGACAGGTGTGGTGGTGT
Organism: Coreius guichenoti; assembly: GCA_039654105.1. Taxonomy (NCBI): domain Eukaryota; kingdom Metazoa; phylum Chordata; class Actinopteri; order Cypriniformes; family Gobionidae; genus Coreius; species Coreius guichenoti. The sequence continues at coordinate 47,433,931 of CM077171.1, read as the reverse complement.
GGGTAAGTTTAAGGGTAAAGTTAGGGACAGGTGTGGCGGTATGGGTAAGTTTAAGGGTAAAGTTAGGGACAGGTATGGTGGTGTGGGTAAGTTTAAGGGTAAAGTTAGGGACAGGTGTGGTGGTGTGGGTAAGTTTAAGGGTAAAGTTAGGGACAGGTGTGGTGGTGTGGGTAAGTTTAAGGGTAAAGTGAGGGACAGGTGTGGTGGTATGGGTAAGTTTAAGGGTAAAGTTAGGGACAGGTGTGGCGGTATGGGTAAGTTTAAGGGTTAAGTTAGGGACAGGTGTGGCGGTATGGGTAAGTTTAAGGGTAAAGTTAGGGACAGGTATGGTGGTGTGGGTAAGTTTAAGGGTAAAGTTAGGGACAGGTGTGGTGGTGTGGGTAAGTTTAAGGGTAAAGTTAGGGACAGGTGTGGTGGTGTGGGTAAGTTTAAGGGTAAAGTGAGGGACAGGTGTGGTGGTATGGGTAAGTTTAAGGGTAAAGTTAGGGACAGGTGTGGTGGTGTGGGTAAGTTTAAGGGTAAAGTGAGGGACAGGTGTGGTGGTATGGGTAAGTTTAAGGGTAAAGTTAGGGACAGGTGTGGTGGTATGGGTAAGTTTAAGGGTAAAGTTAGGGACATGTGTGGTGGTATGGGTAAGTTTAAGGGTAAAGTGAGGGACAGGTGTGGTGATATGGGTAAGTTTAAGGGTAAAGTTAGGGACAGGTGTGGTGGTATGGGTAAGTTTAAGGGTAAAGTTAGGGACAGGTGTGGTTCTATGGTAGGTAATTATAAATGTAACTACAGAAATTAATTACAGATGTAATTACATGCAGGTAATTTTTAAAATGTAAGTACATTGTAAACACATGTATGTACACAATAAGTGCATTGTATCAAATGATTAGTTTAAATGTTAGTACATAGTAGTCAGGCCCGTCGTAAGGGGGGTGCGAGGCCCTGTGCGAACGTGATGTGCGAGGCCCGGGGGTATAGCCTATTAACGGGGGTCTACTATTGCTATAGTGACGAACAAATTGTTGTTTATATGGATATTTAAGAAAAAAAATTTGTATATTCAGTTTAACAGCATTAGGTTCAGGAAGTTAAACTGTGAACTGAACTGTGCAGTGCGCACATTTTGACGCTTAAATTATGTTCTAAATTATGAATGGGTCAAACGCGTTTGCAAAACGGCCTGAATCCACTTGAATGAGTTTGGACTGCTCTCTCTCACTGAATCATCTGAAGCGATTCCTCAGTCAGTAAAACAAACAGACAGTATTGAGAGAACTAACGCTGTTTTTCAGTGGTTTTCCTCTGTGAACATGCGCTAAATGGATGTCTGACAATTTCGTTGCTTTTTGCAGTTTTCAGATTTAAAAACGTTTAAAACGTCTAGAGATAGAGTAGCTACACTCATTCTGCGGCACCGCTGCTCTCACTGATGCTCCGAACGACAGGTGAGTAATAGTTAGGCTACGCTTATTTAACTTTATAGTGTTAAATAAAAAACCTTTTGTGCGTACCGTCAGATGAAATCCTGCAGGCGTCCATGCTTTCACCATCCATGCAATAAATGCACATCCTTCAATGAGCGCGGATTTCTAGCGTATTTAGGCTACTTGAACTTCTTAGGTAATATCTATGGTTTGACCCATTTCAGAGGCGGGTTAGGGTTAGGACAAAAACATGAACTTTAACTAGTGGCTTTGCATCATCAAGTCAGCTGTCACTTTACTTTTGCGCGAGGCCCTGTGTGGTCGCACACTTGGCACAGCCCTTGCGACGGTACTGATAGTAGTTAAGGCCACCTAATATAAAGTGGGTCCAGAGATTTTTTTCTCTCTAAATGTGGCGTTTCCATCACTCATTCCTGATGCGATACTTTCACACTAGAACCGCCAGCGGGTGAAATTTACCCGTGCACATGATTACTGTTTTGATATGGCTAAAAAACGTATTATGCCACTGTCTCACAAAGTAATGTCTAGAGTCATGAAATGATTATTTTTAGTCATCAACTATGTTTTTGTGCTATTTTAAGCAGCTACACTAATCACTGAATATAGGCTAAACCAGCCTGCAATGACAACGAGAATTAGAAGGAAATAAATACATATTTGGGTGATGTAATATTATAATAAAATGTCACATATTAAGATAACCCGTTATTTAAATGACTAAAATACCCTAAATAGACAATAAAGAGCGATAATAATTCACAGCGCTGCAAAGGATGTAAATTCAAGCACACAGCTTCACCTAATTAATTACTCATTTGTTTAGTTATATCATTTATAATTTGAATAAACACCAATAAACTTGGGGTAATCATAAAAACTGTCTTATTCATTGCATCATAGATCGGACATATTGTTTTTCAGGAAATGGGCAGACTTGAATAAGTAGCAAACAATACATTATAGAAATGGCAAAACAAAAATGAATAATTAATCCAAAGTTCAAAGATTTATGAGTAGGCACATCTTCATTTGAACGTGCGTTAAATGCCCTGTTTTTCAATCAAAGTTTTATCGAAACAATTTTTAACCGCGAAAATAAAGGAATTATACAGGGGTAAATCTGACCTGCTGGCGGTTTTCCAACGCCACACTTTAGCTGAGAAAGAGTGCATCGTAAGATGGAAGTAAACATAGCTAAACATTTAATATTTGACAACTGTCAAAAAAAATATTGGCCCAATATAATAGAATACAGTCAAACCAAAGATTATTCAACATTTTCTCACATTATCACAGTTTATTGGCTATAGTTTGGTAGTAAAATATGACAAGAACTCAGAGTTAAATTGTGTCAGAACAAATTCATTTTGATAATGTCAGATAACTTTGATAGAAAGGGATGTAACGGATTCAATCAACCAATCAGCTGTTAGATTTAAGGACACAATTAGAGAATACCAACCAATGACCAAGCAATGCTTCATTTTGTTCAGGTCAAGTTGTCAGGTCAAAGTGTCTGATTAATTTTGCTCCCAAATATTTTACTGGTAGTCACTGTATGAAGAATTTTTGGGTATAATATGTCACAGTTGACTTTATTTTGCTCTCCTCACTTACAGAAATGAACTATAGTGTCCTGCACCCACTAGTGAAACATTATATCTGCTGTCTGAATCATTTTTGGTTTGGACTGTACATCAATTAAATTTAAATAATTCCTGAAAAATAATAACTCAAATAGTATTTCTGCTCTATGAAGTGCTGCTGTGATTGTGACTCAGAAGGAGGACTGCAGTGCAGTCAGTGAGTGAAGCGCCGCTGGAATAATGGCTCAGGAAACTTTGCTGGTGTGAGTCAGTGGAGTGGGCGGAGCTTCAGATGGTGATTATCCTCTTACCCCCCGCGCGCGCGCACCACTCTGTTGCTAGGTGACCGTTAATAAGAGCGAACCGCAGCTTCACAAAGGATTGTGGGACTGTGGGGGTGTGAGAGGGGGAAGGTGCAGCAGGTTCATTAAACGCCACAGTCAACAAGACCAGTCATCTGAACCGCGGCACGACATTCAGCGGCGAGTCTCCGGCCTCCGAACCCAACTTCCCTCGGCGCCATTTCACTTTCAAATCAGCTTTATTAGCATGATGGTGGAGCACAATGTTGCCAAGGCATTAACAGATTATATATAAATAATTAAAAATATGGCTAACACATATTTTGCAGCGAGTGCGGCTGTGCTAACATCTTCTCGGAGTATGAAGGCCATTTCAATGAATGATGGAGTCAATGTTTCAAATCTGTTTCTCCTACATCGTGATATTTAGGACAGATGAGTAGAAAGTGTATTTGCTGTAGATCACAGATCCTCTGCTCTCTCTCTATTTCTAGATCATGGTCACTTAATCTGTATTTGGAGAGGATTTGTCTTTCTTTAAATTGTTTAATTACTAGATAATTTGCCAATTTAGTGGTTCTGTTTAGGGAGTTTATTTTGGAGGTTTTTAGTGATTCATCATGAGTGTCTTTTAGATTTTTGTCAGTTTCTTTAGTAATAGTTTTGGGGTTGTATAGCTGTCGTCAATCGGGAGTTGAGTTTGATGGACTAGTTGAAGAGCGAGTGTGTTTCTGTTTCATTGGGCTTTATATCGGACTGAATCCGGATGCCAGAACTGAACACATCTCTTCTGGATCTCAATGTTCAGCGGGTACAAGCCTAATTCAGCCCTGCTGAAGTGCTTCTGTGGACCCCTAAAATGTGTTTAGCAATTTGTAATTGTAGTTCCCTTTCGAATGGGAGCTCGCACTGCGCCCTCTAGAGGACACTATGGGGAACGGCTCCAGCGCGACCGGTGTCTGAAGCACGTGTTTAAACTAGGGCTGTCACCGTTAACGCATTCACACATGCGATTCATTTAAAGTATAATTTAACGCAATTAACGTAAATAAATTACAGAAATACGTGAAGCTGCGTCATTAACGTAGGGGTGTTTGATTCTAGGTTTTTTGGAGTCGACTCCGACTCCTGACTCCCACTGTAGATGTCGATGGAATCGACTCCTCGACTCCATTTACTTTACATCAAAACAGGGTCAGACATAAGACAAAATGGCAGTCGTTACACACTTAATTAATTTATTTACCCCCGACACAAAGTCTTAAAATCCCCTTATTAAAACAATACACATTTAGTGTGACTGTTCAAGTCCAATTTAGTGATGACTTGATGAGTAGCTATCAACGTTGCTACCTAGCTGTTGCCAATAGGCCTACCTAATTTTACAGAAAAAAAACAGCCGTGGTCGAATATTATGTCAGAATTATATAAACGAGAAAGAAGGTATTCTTTAATGAATTATTCTTATTATAGGCTAATGGTCGGGCAATGGCACTAATCGCACATGATCATTGTCTTAAAAGCTTAAAAGGTGCTTGGACAGGAGAGTTAAAGATACTAAAAATTAATACATACAATACATATGATAATGTACACTTATTGATATTTATTCTTGATGTGAGTTTTTTATGATTTATGATTAGTTTAATGATTATGAACACAAGGTTAACCAATTAAACTAAAGCTGGCACGGAGGTATGTATAATTACAAACTAAAGTCTTTATGGATGTTATCTATTTATGAAGTGAGCTGCAGTACATGTAGGATAAATGTATGTGACAAAGTTTCTGCGACAGCTCTCTGACGCGGTGTACTACGTCAGTCAGTGTCCGAATTTTTCGCTTCATTTTGTTCACTTTCACTCAACTGCCATGCACTATATAGGGATTAGAGAATCAGTAAACAAGTGAGCGATTTTGGACACAGCAACAGAGTCGACACCGAGAGTCAATTCCTGTGCTGGAGTCGACTCCGCATCACTACATTAACGTAATTTTCGTCACGCAGTTAGATGATCTTAAAGTCTGGAGTTTATCACAATCACATGCATCTACAGCACCTGTGACCCTATCACTCTTTAACCCGATTCTGCTTCTCTGTTTGTGATCAGGTCATTTTAAGCCGTTAAACTCTGGGAAAGTGTTCAGTGATCCAGGAATCGAATTCATTCTAATGTAAAGCAGGTCAGGCTGATCACATCAGACATCAGAGAGAACATTGCGTCTTTAGTGAATTATTCATTCCAGTGTGTGCTTTGCTTTAAAACACGAACTCTGTCGTATTCTGCGATTGTTTCTGAAGAGCGCAATGTTGGTGTCGTAGTCGTACAGTAAGCGCGTGAGAGTCTGATGCACAAAGAACAAACCGTGTGTGTGCGCTCTCGATCACTGATCGCACGCTGCATTCATGTACAGACATATCTCAGTACATGCGCGTTGTTTCCACAGACACTTTGAAAGGATAATGTTTGATTTGTCATGTGTGCGTTGTTGTGTTTAGTAATCGTAGGTTTATGCAGTCAAAGCGGTTGATTTAGGAGTTTTTGGCGTCTCCGTGTGCTCCTGTTCGGTATCGCAGCTCGACTCGTCTAAAATGAAAACAATCTCGTTGTTGTTGCTCTGTACACACACTATACACTGTGAATTCTGTAACGTTTTTTTCTGTAATGTTTTTTTTTTTCATGGCTGCTTAGGTGTGTATACATTTATTATATAATACAATTATATGGACCTCCTTATATTTGGTTATTTGGTGTCCTTTTGGAGTCTCCAATGATCCTTGAAGCTTGCAGAAAATACAGTTTTGTGAGAATCACCCTTCAATCTGATTGTTTACTTTGCTGGATATAGCAAATGATGACAAAATGAATGTGTTTAATGAGATAAATGGCGTGTGCTTAATTTCACGTTAAGTGTGCGATTAATCGCGATTAAAACATTTAATCGATTGACAGCCCTAGTTTAAACGTGACAATGTCATTGGCCGACGTCACTACTGGTGCGACCGTGAGTATATAAGGGCACCTCTATTAGACGTCATCTACTTTCTTTGTTTCCGTACGTGTGAACGTGAAATATCATGAAGAAACACTGGCAAGCGTTTTCAGTTCGTGTTGTGTGATGCGGTCGCTGTGTACAAATATGGATATTTTTCTTCTTTCAAAAATGCATCACTTCGTTTCAGAAAGCCTTTATTAACCCCTAGAGCCGTATGGATTACTTTTATGATGGATTGATGCGCTTTTTTGGGCTTCAAAATCTCGTCCCCCATTCACTCCCATTATAAAGCTTTGAAGAGCCAGGATATTTTTTAATATAACTCTGATTGTGTTTGGCTGAAAGAAGTCATATACATCTAGGATGGCTTGAGGGAGAGTACATTGTTTGGGCGAACCAACCCTTTAGGTATTAACTGTCTAAGATGTGAGGCCTAATTCTGAGGAATTAGATTCGGAGGGAGTGCAGGCAGGTGTTATTGTTAGATCTGCACGATAGCAGTGTATCAGGCCGGTGTGTTTACAAGCGTGCCAGGCTGATCTGTTGTAGGATCTAATTCGGGGAGAAAGAGAGAAAAACTTTCTTGATTGCATTGTGTTAAGTTTTAAGCTGCCCTATTTATGACCCTGCTAATGACAGGGTCATAAATAGGCAGCTCCCTTATGTTTCGTAGAGTTGCAGCTGCCTCCCCAGAGGTTGGGTCCCTAAGCAGGTGGCCCCTTCACAAGTCATTGCAATTTACTATGGTATTTACTAAGGCTACCTTAGGTCTTTAAGTTGTAGCTGCCTATCCTAGAGTTGGGATTCTTAAGCAGGCGGCTCCTTCATGAGTATTGCAATGCACTAAGGTTGAAGCTGCCTCCCCCTAATGGTGGGTTCCTTAAGTAGGCAGCTCCCTTATGTCTTGTTGGGTCCCTAAGCAGGCGGCCCAACTCGCCTTCACGAGTCATTGCAACATACCCCTTGGGTTCCATTAATTAGGAAGTTCCTTCACAGGTATTTAATGAAGTACCCCAACCCCTAGTGTTGGTTTAAGTAAGTAGGAAGCTCCCTTGGGTGTTTCCAATTTTGGGTTTACTTCAGGACGCCCCCATTGAGGCTGGTAGAACGAGTTGCACCCTCCCCATTTTGGGTTTCAAGCAAGGTCTTTCGAGCACAAGTGATCTCCCTTATGTTGACCTAGGGGCAGCCGCCTCCTTTAAGCTTTTGTAGGCGGCTCAGTTTTGTGATATGCTGAAGTTTCAGGGTTGAAGCTGCCTCCCCGATTTTAGTCTTATAAGCAGGCAGCACCCTTGTGGTAATGAAGTCGTGGCTACTGCCCCCAGAATTGGGGTCCACTAAGCAGGAGGACCCCATTTGTCTAAATTTATCTTCATTTATCTAGATGAAACTGCCTCCCTATTAAGGGTTCTTCAACAGGCAGTTTCCCTAGAATGCAAACTTTAGCATATTCGCAGGGTCGTAGCTGTCTCCCCTACAATGGGTTATTAAGCAGGCGGATCCCTAAGTAGAAACAGCCTCCCCCACTTGGGGTCCCCCCTAACTAGGCAGTTTCCTCGTGTGCGCCGGAGATCGATAATGTGGTTGAGCTTGGGCCTCCCCTTCGGGGTCTGTAAGTAGGTCCTCTGCTCCCACAAGACAGCTCAAGATGACCCCCAGACTGCAGGGGCTATCGTGGAGTGAACCCTACTGGGATACCTTCTCTTGGGTCCTCCACGCTCTGTTCCGGCTCAGACAGAGTCCAGTCTAGTTTCCTCTAGTGGGCGAAGTTCACCCTTCCCTTACAGGGTTTCTTCATTAGGGTCAATCGTCCCTGGTTCTAGCCTAGTCTAAGTTGGGGATCACAGTCTTGGTTGAGCGTTGGACTCCCCTCACTCTGAGGGTCCTCAGCTCTCCAGACAACCCATCTCTGGGCCCTGGTGAGACGTGGTTTGGCCTAAATCTAAGCGGTTTTGATTTGCTTTAATTGATCTTTACAAATTGTCAAGTTTATTAATCATTTCATTTTTATTAGAATTTTGAATTTCAGTTGAGCTATATACACCGATCAGGCATAACATTGTGACTATTATTCCTAATATTGTGTTGGTCCCTTATGGGCACCCTGACTGGTCTGCGGCTATGCAGCCCCATATGCAACAAACTGTGATGCACTGTGTATTCTGACACCTTTCTATCAGAACCAGCATTAACTTCTTGAGCAATTTGAGCTTCAGTAGCTCTTCTGTTTGATCGGACCACACGGGCCAGCCTTCGCTTGATCAATGAGCCTTGGCCGCCCATGACCCTGTGGCCGGTTCACCACTGTTCCTTCCTTGGAGCACTTTTGATAGATACTGACCACTGCAGACCGGGAACACCCCACAAGAGCTCCAGTTTTGGAGATGCTCTGACCCAGTCATCTAGCCATCACAATTTGGCCCTTGTCAAACTCGCTCAAATCCTTATGCTTGCCCATTTTTCCTGCTTCTAACACATCAACTTTGAGGACAAAATGTTCACTTGCTGCCTAATATATCCCACCCACTAACAGGTGCCGTAATGAAGAGATAATCAGTGTTATAATGTTATGCCTGATCGGTGTAATTCTTGGAAATGTTTTTTTCCACTCCCCTCCCCATCTTGGATTGTCAGAACTACTTCTCCTGTCTATTGTCTGAAGCCCTTCCTCGTCCCTCTCTCCTCTGCCTGTCTCTCTCTGTGTGTCTATCAATATTTCATATGCCTCTTTCTCCTACGTGAGTGAGAAATTAATAAGAGGAAAGGATGGATGACAGGATGAGCTGAGCGGGACTTCAGTGCACTTCATGTGTCCTAAAACATGAACAAGAACGCTATATACTGCATACTAGACGGAAACTGCTGCATGAAATCAAATGAATCCTTTTTTTATGGAATATCGCGTTATTATAAATGACTTGTCTGTGCACATCGTTTTTCCTCATAATCTTTAGTCAATCTACAGACAGAAGATGCATGTGTTTTTTTAATTCGCTTTATTCAGCATGTGAAAGAATTCAGATCCATCATCATCATCAAAACACTCTCACTATTAAAGTCTCATAGAGGTTTGTGTTCATATTGTCATACAAAAGGAGGAATTCTCGCATTATTATATATACAATCTGTACATGTATTCACTTGAGAATCGTTTCAGAGATGTAAATGACGTAAAAATTTTGGTAACATATCAAAGTGGATGTAGCTCTTATTCCATAGTGAAACAATTCACTCATTCAGCCCGCATCCTCTTGCACTGCAGTTACCATGGGAACAGCATTGTAACACCATGGCAGTGCCATAGCAACAAGAGTATTTAACATAGAAGTCAGTGTCTCACGCACACGCGTGCCTTTATCAGCCCTCATGAGAAATAACAGATGGAGTCGGCGATGTGAATAAACAACAGGGCGTTTCTTACCTGTAGAATAATACTTCAGACCAGCTATACTTACCTTAGAATAATGAGAATATAGTAGTCAACAGAACGTTAGAAGTTGCTTATATATTGCGAATACACTAGAAAAATTATAACTACAGCTATGCGTTATAGGCGTATTTCTTTATGAACACAAGAAAAATGTGATTTTCAAGCATATAGAGCTCAAGCTATAAGCATGTAGGGAAGCGTGTGTGTGTGAGAAAGAGAGAGTGTGTGTGTGTGAGTGTGTTTGAATCTAAACTATGTATGTTTTTAGGAAAACTCAAACATAGATTAGTCGGGAACATTTACACCGCCGGCTTCAACACACCAGAAGAAAACACCCTAAAACGCTTCGATATAATAATAATAATAATAATAATGCTCTAAAAAGAAAGGCTGAAGACATGGTTAGAGTTCCTCTAACTGGAGATGAAAGGTTATTCTGCGGTATAGACCTAAAGCGAGGACGGGACCTCACCATAGCGATACAATTAAAAAACATGACACACTCTATCAACACACTAATTAGCTTTACAAAGTCAGTCAGTCGTGAGAAAGGGTTAAATTAGCCCTGCTTTGACGGATGCGGGAGATCTGTGTGTGTGTGTGTGTGTGTGTGTGTGTGTTTACTTCGTTACACTTTGAAGACGATTGTTAACTAAATCAGACAAAAACACTTTTCAGCGTTTATAATTAGCTTTATATGTAAACAACTGAAGTCTCTGATACTTATGGAAGCTTGTTTCAGCCACGGAATAAAATAATAAATAAGGTAACTGCAACTTTTTATCTCACAATTTGTTATAAAGTTAAACTTGCAATTGTAAGAAAAAAAGTCTTAATTTATATCTCGCAGTTCTTCATAATTGTGAGAAATTCGTAATTGCGAGTTATAAAGTGAGAATTCTGAGACAAACTTGCATTTGCGATAAAGTCAGAATTGCAAGTTTCTATTATATATTATTTCTCAGAATTGTTACTTTATAGCTTGCAGTTTTGACTTTTTTTCTCAGAATTGTGAGATATAAACTAGCAAATGTGAGAAAAAAACTTTTTATTCCATGGTGAAAACAAGCTTCCATAGAAAAGTCCTCATTCACATAGCGAAGTAAAGGTGTGTATTTGTGCGAGAGAATCTGGAAGACGACCAGACGCTTCAACACAATTGAAGAGAAACTTAGCGAGGAGTTTTGGGTAAAGTAACCATGTGCACGACAGCATGGCTCAGCTCTGTTACACGGCGCTTAAACCAATAAAGGTAAATCCCTAAAATGAAGCTGGTTAGGAGGCAGTAAACTATCAGAGTTAAGTAATAAACAGGAATTTAAAAAGCAAACTATCGCTTAAAATATCACTTATCATGAATTATGCTTTTGCTAAATTTTGCATATTTTATGTTTTTGTGTATTTTGTTCTGTTTTTGTCTTTATTTTGGTTATTTGTTATAGTTGAAAAAGCTATATTAAAGGTCGACCTTGTAGGCTTATATAAAGAGAAATGTATTTACAACCAAAACAAAGAGAGAGGCATTAATACTGTCATTTCAGCCTTGGGTTTTCACCTTTTAAAGAGTCACGAGACATGAGCGTGTGAAGGAAACTGAAGGCAAGGATATGAAATATCATGGCAGTAGAGACTCGAGTATAAATGGTGGCAGAGTGCACTTTCACTAATGCACGCGTGTTTCACGGCAGTAAACAGCATGGGAGAGGCTGTTGCCATGGATACATTAGCGTGATGTGGAGACTGGATTGATCATCACATTCAGATATCCCTAGCGCTCATCAAAGGCCTCTAGAGCAGACAATTGAAACCCAATTTCAACAACAGATTACCAGTCAGCAGCGTCTCTGAGGTACAGTTATTACCCTGTTTCAAAAAAAATCAATCATGCTTTTATGATTGTATCTTCACAAAAGACAAGAGTACAGGACTGGAGGATGGAAAGGGATGGAGGTGAAACGGGCCATCTGCTCTCCTGTTCTTCACTCGGCAGATGGACGTGCTCTTGTTCTCACCAGCTCGGGGAGATTGGTGTAGACGTGAACTTCACAGGAAATGACATTTTCAATTCTCTCACGTTCTGCGTGTTCTGTTAAAATCTGGCTGCTCCTCTCCCTTTCTCACACATCAGACTCTATGCTGGAGAGTTTCTCGTACACGTGTCCGTTGCTGCCGTTGAACGGTCGAGGTGGACCGAGACTGAGCTTGCTGGTGTGGTGGTTCCCCATGCACAGCTCCGCCGGGAAGCGGGGAGCCAAGTTGGACATGACCCCTGAGGCGGCCGACGCCGGCAGGAATGAGGTCGTGCCCATGGGACCGCGCATATCGCCCTGCTGCTGCTGCTTAGTGACATAGTAGGACTTGGCACCGTGCAACAGACACTGGTCGTCTCCAAACGTAGGGATGAAGGGGTTGTGGTCGGTTCGGTCGGGATAGAGGGATTTGGATAAGGAGTGAGTTGGCCCCTCCATGAGTCCTCTGTCTCTCAGGTCCCTCTCCCCAACCGAGCGCCGGTGGGGGAACAATCCGAACGGCGTTCCCGCGCTCTTTCCCCCCCTCTCCAGGCCGCCGTAGAACAGCGGGTCTCGGTCCGCATCCTGCTCGGGACACTCAAATATGTGTGCGAAGGGACTGGAGGCGTCTATGCAGCGCTCCCTCTCCTTGAGGCTGACGCTGCGCGGCGGCAGCGGCAGTGCTCCGGCCCCGCCGAACCCCAGCGGCACACCCATCCCACCCAACTCTTCTCTCTGCAGGTCCACGAAGGTGTCGTAGGAATGCTGCCGGCGTAACGGTTTCCCACTGAAAGCCCTGCGACGCTGCGCTGGCGTCATTTGCTCCAACAGGTGGTTACTGTCCTCGCTGATGTCGTATAGGTTGCCCGACTTCTTGCAGGCTTCACACCGCATGCAAGTGGCTGAGCTGGGGCGGCTGCTCCCAACACCTCCACCTCCACCGCCCGATGCCACACAGTAGCCCGTCCCGCCCGCATGCAGGGCCGTCTGCTTGCTGCCAGCACTGCTGGCACGACAGCTACGACATTCCCACTCGCTCTTGCCGTCCGGCTTCTTGGGTTTGCTCTTCAAGAAGTCGTCCACCGACACTAGGCTGGTGCAGTTGCCTCCACCTCCTCCGCTGGGACCATCCGTAAGATCCACGTGCTCCCACTGCGGGATGCCTTCTTTGGGCCGGAACTGGTCCAGGTAAAAATCCCTCAGGCTTTCCTTGTCCTGTAACAGGTATGAGGAAGAGTTCACACGGCCGCCTCGTTTGCGCTCAGACGGAGGAGAGGCGGAGCGGTGCCCGTGGTGATGATGGTGGTGGCCGTGGTGCTGGCGGCGGCGGTAACCCAGCTCGAGCTCGTCGAGTTCACGGCGGGACTTTGCCGACGCGGGACGCTTCTTCAGGCTGTCTCTGTACTGCTTCCGCTTCTTAGCATTGCCCTCCAGATTGCCGTAGGTCACAGTATGAGTGGAAATGTCAGACACATCAGAGCGGATGTTTCCGTCATCGGCTCCGCTGCAGTACCGGTCGTGCCCGGCAATATATCCTGAACTGGACGCTCCGCCTTTAAAGGAGAACTTTCCGTACAGGTCGGCCAGGCCCTGCTTCAAGCCTGGCCCAGACGGAGGAGTCTGGCTCTGCAGCAGGTCGAATTTGCTCATGTTCCTGTGGGTCAGCGCAGAGCGCGGTTGCGTGTTGAAGATGGGGACCACGCCACCGCCGCCGCCACCGCCCAGGCTGTCACAGTCAAACATGCCACCCTCCAGAGAACTGCTGGAGCCCAGGCTGTGGGGCCGGTTGGGCGGCGGGCCCGTCAGCCCCAGGGTCGAGCCTCCGTGGTGGTGCAGGTAGTGGTCCTGGTACAGGTTACTGTCCTTCAGGTGCAAGTTGCCGAAGGTGCGCTCCACCTCGTTAATGTAGTCACTGAACATGTTGTCTTCGGGCAGGTATGGGGTCTTGCAGTCCGAGTGTCCAGCCAGGCTGCGGCGGTGCTCGCTGATGTCGTACACAGAGGACTCCCGTCGGATGAAGTCGAGCGCGCTGTGCGGAGAACCGTTGACCCCGGAGAGAGACGCCATGTTCTTAGCGGTGCGCAGCAGACGCAGAATGTTTGAGTGGGTGTTGTTCATGGTAGCGGAGGGTGAATTCAGAGCTGAACTCTTCTCTTCGATTTCAACTCCATGAATGCAACTATAAATCTCCTGAGAGAGGAAGAGAGAGAGGAAGAGATGCCGTAAACACAATGTTATTTCTAGCATAATCTAATGTTCAGCATGTGTTTTGTGTCTCCGTGTATTTACCCTGCTGATGGTGTAGGTGAGCCCTGGTTTCCCAGAGCACACGCCCATGAAGCAGAAGCGCAGGTGCCAGTAGAAGACGTGTTCGGCGATGAAGGTGATAAGCGAGAGAGCCATGGCGGCTCCCAGCATGTAGAACACGCCCGCCATGTTGTCCACGTCCAGCTGACTGCTCATCACTTCATTCTTCTCGTGATGGCAGATCCCGGTGAGCCAGAGAGCCTCCAACTCCTCCATCTCACCTGAGACACACAGATTCAAAGATGAGACAGAAAGGACTGATCAAAACAAGACAGAAACAAACCACAGTAAGGACTATCAATACACAAGACATCATGATTTAACTGAACACAACTGGAAACACTTAGAGCATTAGAGGGATTAGAGCATATCCAGGGGTAACATTACGCTGCTTTGCCATATAAATCTGTTAAAAATAGGACCCGGAGACATAGAAAAGACTCCCAGGGACCCCACAGAAACAAAATCCTACACTTTAAAAATTCAAGAGCACATGAAAGTCAAAACAAAATGTGCAATTGCCAACAGATGTCAGTCAATCATGAACGTGAAGGAGCTTTCAGAAGAGAGACATTGTGATGAGCTCCTTCACAAAATAATATTTTATAATGTTTGCAGAACGTTCTACTGTCAATATAATAATGAGACTTACAAAATGCAAACCTCCTTTCTGATGTACATACATGACTCAGTAAACAAAAGCTCAAGAAAAAGCTGCTTTCGTGTCTATAACAGGGTTGCCTGATTTTTTTTTTTACTACTAAACTAGCTGGCAGATCATTGTTTATCTGATGACTCAACATGAGCAGTTGTACAAAACTAATGTTAATCTGGTCATCTCCATGTACAGAACAAGCAGAAGTCAAGACTAGTGTGAGAACGTGTCTGTACCGTCTCCAAAGAGCTGCAGGATGGCAAGGTCCACTTGTCTCTTCCAACCTGATTCTTTCTGGATGGCGATGCCGTAGCCGGTGGAAGCAAAGACTTTCCCAGAGCCAATGGTGACCAGCTTACAGCCCTCGTCTCGACCCGCCATATAATTTAGCACCGCAGCATCGTAAATGAACGCATCCAGCTTCCTGTGATAGAAAACACCAGGCATTCAGAGCATTCAGAACCCACAGTCGATAATATAATTTATTAATTAGCAATAGGAGCTGGTTTTCCCGCGCCTCACCCTGTTTTCAGACTGTACAGAGCTTCGTCCACATTGCGCTGGTGGAATTTGATCATGTATGAGTGCATCTCTTTGTAGTTATTGCGGATGTTTCTCTCTGTGCTGCCGTTCGGCACTGTCCCGAAGCGAAACGGCGGGGAGAAGTCGTTGGGTCTCTGAAACTGAAGACAATACCAACAGCACGAGAGTGAGCGAATAGACAGACTGAGTGTAAAGCTCTGTGAACTTAAACATCTGTATCGTCTAACTGTGCTAAAAATACCTTTTTTGGCATTCCGGGTCAGAAATGACCCGCCTTTTAAATTTACTTATAAAGTTCTCGTTATGCAATATTACCACTTAATATTGGATTTGATCTTTTTGTCAGCTTGTTTTCTTTCAATCAGCACAGGTTTTGTTTCTTTTTTGAACTGGTTAATGGAAGGCCCCATTGATCCGAGCTCATGCTCCTCAGTGTTTGAGTGAAAAATGGAAAAAAACATCAAAACGGAGGAGCATCAGCTCAGATCAATGAGGCCTATGATCAATCAATTCCACAAAGAAACACAAAACCTGTGCTGATTGAAAGTTGACAAAATATTGAATCCAATATGAATAGTTGTTATACCCTGTGTGAGCTAGTTAGTAAGTTAGTAAGTTTTACTCCAATGCAATAACAATAACATTCAGGAAAAAGAAAATCCTCTCTGGATCAAAATGAACACAACATGAGGGTTAAAGCACCTTCTTGTCGCTGAGGCCCGACACCTGGTCCACATACTCTTCCTGAATCATAAAAGCAGCCAGGTTGGCTGTATAGCTGGCCAGGAAAATCACAGCAAAGAAGGCCCAGACGGACACCATGATCTTGCTGGTGGTTCCTTTGGGGTTCTGCACGGGGACGGAGTTATTAAAGACCAAACCCCAGAGCAGCCAGATGGCCTTCCCGACGGTGAACGACGGCCCTCCGGCCTCTGAGAGCAGAGAAACAACACAAACCACTCCATCAATGACAGCTAAACAAATATGATCATGCTTCAGAGGGACAGAGAAAACACTTCTCATATCTTCTGTTGTGGACAACAAAGCTTGTGTGTCCAATCAAACTCTATGGTAGTTTGGCTCAGTTTTGTCTGTCATTTGGGAGAATTGAATCAAATTAGACCAATGTCAACATGCCAACAGTGGCTCGGTTCACAGTA
>CM077171.1:47377500-47400000 GCA_039654105.1 Coreius guichenoti | reverse complement strand
ACCGAGATCATGCCTGCGGAGACACAAGCGTCAGAGATCCGGACCGTCCTCCTCATCAGCCGTGAGCCTCAACACGCACCTGTGGGGAACTCCGCTGGGATGTGATCGGCGTCGCCCGCCACCAGAGATGGCACGATCCAGGTGTATCCGTATCCCGTCAGGCCCACAGAATGCGCCACCTCGAAGATGACGTTGGCCTCCTCTTTGGTGGAGTAGAGCAGGATGACGGGGCTCTGCAGCTTCTTCAGCTGGTTCTGGATCTTGGCGTCTCCGTCGTCCACCGACATGTCCAGCAGCAGCACCTCCTCCAGCTCCCAGCCCACAAAACTGTTCTCGATGGTGCTGCGGATCTGACGGTCACACATCATGAACAAACCTCAGCCAAACTAGCACCCAACCGGATGCCATTACCAATAAAACATTTACAGATGCTTTTATCCAAAGCGAATTACACTGCATTCAAGGTAGACATGGGAATCAAACCCATTCTAGAGCAAATCAGCAGCTGTTTTTATGCAAAATCTCATCCTGTCCGAATGCAAATATCTGTGACTGCTAATATTGTGTTATCCCAATGCTTGTCCTTGTGTGTTTTTTGACTAACCCAAAGTGTTAAACGCTGCTTGAGACGCATCAGTGTCTGGTGAGTGTGAGTGAGTGAGCGTTACCTTGGTAACAAAGTCCTGGTAACCGGGGTAGTATGTGGTAACTATGGAGAAGATGTACCAGTCATATTCCTCCATGATGTTAAGCATGACGGACGCCTGCTGCTCGATGGAGGGTCCGAACTGAAAGAACATGGAGCTGTCGTCCTGCAGAGAGACGGACACACAGGTCGATCTGCTGCGCTGTTTATGCATACATGGGGACAGACACGTACAGCACACACCACCTGTCTCTCTCTCTGGATCATCATTTCTCAAAGAAACCCTCAAAATATCTCTTAAATGCAATCCTTCTGTTTAAAATTCATATATTTCATGATATTACTAGAGGCTGTCACAGAATACAGGTATGATTCAGATGGACCAATTACACAAAAGGTCATTAAAAAAGTAAACTACATTATCACACATCTCCATATATAAAGTTGGATATATGAGCAATAATCACACGAGGCCGCAGGTAATCATATCTGTGCTGATATACAGCCATATCGCACGGCTACAAGTGTGATATTGCGCTCATACAACAGTTCGACGGCACAAGTGTGTAAATAAACAAGAAACAACAACGGAGTGTCTTTAAAAACCCCTTTTGTGCAGAACTACTTCCTTCCTCCATGGATTCACATCTCAAGTTGACAGATTAACAGTCGAGCCCAAGCCTCCGTCACTGATTCTGAAACGCCACTTTAGAGCGAGAGACGAAGGAACGCTGAGTCGCTTCAGTGAAGATTATTGTCTTACGTAGAGTATTATGAGAGATCGACTAAACGGGTGTATTACCTGCATCTGATATACGCAATATCTTTGTCTTTGTCCTTTAAAAAGATTGACAGCACTAAAACAGCTTCCTTGTTTACAACCAGTCACTCATAAAGACAGTCTTTGCCGCCATCTAGTGGTGTAATAATGTATAATAATAATGTAACTGTCACTGAAGTCGACTATTGCAATCACTAATGGACAGTGTTGGGGAAAGTTACTTTGAAAAGTAATGCATTACAATATTGCGTTACTCCATTAAAAAGTAACTAATTGAGTTACTTAGTTACTTTTTAAGAAAAGTAATGCGTTACGTTACTTTTGCGTTACTTTTTCTCGCCTGAGCTGGGCTTGTTTGTTTTTTGTTTTGTTTTTTATAACAAAAAAGTTCTGTTTTTGTGCAAATGTAAAGACCTCTTCACACCAAAATTTAAATAATAAGCCTCAGGCTGAGGTAAAAATGCTAATTCACACGTGTCCAGTAGAGGGCGCCACTCAAACAAACCCTTCAGTGCTGCCATTCTGGATAATGGAAGAATAGGACACAAGAGAAGAAAGTTTTACCAATAAAAACAAAAAATCTAAAGTCATTTTTGATTATGGTTTAACTGAATCATCAGTTAAACCAGAATCAGATGAATAAATGCTCACATTTAGTCTAGAACTACAATAACATGTACACACACAACGCCTCTGCACTTCCTCTTGATTTCTCTCAACATGGGGACAGGAGAGCTGTCATTCAATAAATGTTAAAAAGTAACACAGATATTTTGTTGTAAATTTTAAAAGTAATGCGTTACTTTACTAGTTACTTGAAAAAGTAATCTGATTATGTAACTCAAGTTACTTGTAATGCGTTACCCCCAACACTGCTAACGGACCCTTTCTCAATGCCAAATACGGCATATTTATATAAAATAATATTTATTGAATAATAATAATTAAATTAACAACAATAGCCATTATAAAAAAGACAATGGGAAATAAACTCAAGCAAACAATTCAGTCAAACAAACAAATTCAAGTTAAATATAGCCTAAATATAAAGTTATGAAACGTAATTTTCCCCTGAACCCAAATCAGTTTGCTCTGAAACATGTTATAGATTAATAAGAGCAAAGATTGCCCATTTGATATACTCCAGATGAATTATATCTCATGTTTAACCACTATCTACATCCAGTAAGAGCAGCTCAGATTCCCGAAGGCCTGTCCAAGATGAAGCTGTTCTCTGCGGGTACACGAGCGCTGAACGGCCGCTGATGGCTGGAGCTCACATCTGAGAAAGCGTCTGAACAAATCATAAAACATGCGCTGTGTTTATATATGAGTCACATATTTGAGGTCTAAAGAACTACATTCTCGCCTAAAAAACTCGTGACACAACAACAGTAGTATTTGTAAAAAATATGGTGGATTTGCTCGGCCACCATGACAGTCGCCGCAAGCGGAGCGATACAAACGGGGAAACGATTCGAGTGATGACACTGGGGGAATATCACACGGCTGGAAAAGGCTCTCAGCCAATCAGATCGAGAACCAGAAAAAACTGGTGTATAAATACGTTTATTCAACAATCTTCATCAGCTTCATAAAGACTTCAGATCGCTCTTGCTCTGTTGTGTTTTGTAATGTTACACATATTGTGGATTCTCTAATTAAAGTCATGCACATGTAATTAGTCCTTCCTTATAGCTTAATTATAGCAGACCTTGTTCTAACTCTCATTTTTAATTAAATATTTGGCTCATTTTAACGAGACCATTAGATACGCTATTAGTGAATAAACCAGATTTGTAAACTTAAAGAAACTGTATTTAATCAATATGAGACTGTGATTGGACGCAGGTGATCACATGACTGTCAGACAGTGCACAAATAGAATTAACACCATATCATATATTTTTAATGATCAGACAATATTGACATTACTAGTACAAACACTATGAGCACGTTATGCACGTTCGTACCCTGATTATTTCATAAGCCGATATGGCATGTGTCATGTAAATGTTACTCCGTTTTCCTTTATCAGAGTAACGTGTGATATCTGAGGGGAGGAAATATATTGCAAACTCAGACTCTTTCTTGACACAAGAAATGATGAAAATGTGTTCTCGTCTCATGCAGAAGTACAGTCAAAATGCTGCATCTGTAACTGTATGAGAGGGGAATATATGAGCCATGTGTTTCCCGCGGGGACACTCTTCGGTTTTTAATGCTTCATTTAACATCACAACCGACAAAACAAGTGAAATAAGTCAGAGTGATTATGTTTTGACGTCACTACCGGGAAATCAACTGAATTATTTATAAAGTCTTGTGAACGTGGTTTACTTGCATTGCTGGGTTATTGGTGTGCATGTAAACCGTTATTTTTTTGTTATTTGTGAGTTATCAGCGTATTGGTGTGCATGTAAACGTGCTCTATGAGAGTGATAGATAAAGTCATGTTAGAGAGAGAGTGATGTGTGTTAACAGCTACTCATCTCACACACATACACACACACACACACACACACACACACACGAGCGGTTCTTCCGCTGTCACACTGTGGCTACACACTGCTTTGGCAGCTGTGCTTCACTGACTATCCTGACACACACTCACACACACACACACACACACACTCATGAATATCTCGTTTCAGTCACATTCTAAAAAGCTCCTGAATTTGTCCAGATTTCTGCACACATATAACCCCTGGTGTAGTGCAGGCTATACGCAGCTATACGGCGTATACACACTTCTTTATCAGTCGGCATTGCGTATACCCACTTTTAAATCCCCTCTGATGTTAATTGAAAAAGTCAATTGCTAATGTTACATTTTTTTTATTTAAATAATTTAAAAAAAAATCGGTTTTAATGAAATATTCTCACTCACTTGTTTCATTAATGGATGATTCAGTGTTTTTGAACGAATCTCTTGAATGAATGAATCAATGGCAATTAAATTTTAGATTTTGCATTATTTGTAAATTCTGATTGACTGCTATTGTCAAAGTTTGTGACACAGTTAAACCATTCATTGACCACTTGTGTGTGGAAGGGGGCATTTTCATTAAGAGAGAAAGATGAAGTTGAACACTTAAAATGTTTTTTTTTTTTTTTTTTATGTGTGCCTGGCCCAAGAAAATGCATCCCACACCACAAGAGAGCCTGCTTTCAATATAATATGCATTACTTGAATGCTTTATGCATTATTTTCACAGCTACCTGTAGGTTCATATTACCTTAGTGAGCGAAGCTGTTTGAAATTCTCGCGTCAATGAACTAAATTTAGTAATGTTCAGATTATGGAAATTGTTTCCATTGATACATTTATAGCCCATAATTCAATCACTCACATTTTTTGTTTGTTTGTTTATTTATTTTTTGTAGACACCAATAATGACTGGCCAGACCTGTGGACAGCCAAACAAAAAGAAGATTTTAAATCCAATAACCCCTGGTTAGGATACAAAAACAAAAAATTGGGTAAGTTTAGGTACATTGTTTTGGCATCTTCTAAAACAGTGGACACAGAGAAATATACAGTGCATGTGTTTGTGTGCTTGTATGTATGTGGAAGAAGTGGACGCTATACACATACAAATATAAATACACAGTAGTTACATTGTTTATGCTTCACAGGGTGTCTGGTCTGTAGCAGTGTGAACTCCATTGGGATCATCAAGGAGCAAGGTGTATCTCTCAAGAGAGAACGGATGAACTTTGAAATTCAAGCGTCTGGTCAGGGAAGTAGAGAGACAAGTCTGTCAGTCTTGAGAAATAAGGTGAGGAAACATGCTTTGTCTAAGGCACACACTCAAGTTGTGAAGATGGCAAAACAACAGAAAGAAGCAGTCATTGAGAATGCGGTGGAGGCTATGACTGAGTCTTACATGAAGGAAACTAAAGCCGTGTTTCGAACAGCCGACCATTTGGCCAAGAAGAATAGACCCTTTTCTGACCATGAGAGCCTCATTGAGCTACAGGAATTGAATGGCATAAAGATGGGCTCAATACTTCATTCACATTACAGCGCAACACAAATAATCAAACATGTTGCCAATGAGATGCAGAGCAAAATCATCAGTAGCATAATAGCATCATCAAGTAAGTTAGCCGTCCTAATTGACAGGGCATCTTCTTTAAGTCACAAAGCTGTCATGACCGTTTCCTTTAAAGCATCAGTTCAAGAAAGAGAAAGCCTGAATTCATATTCCTTGAGCTTATTGAACTGGAAAATCAGAGAGCAGATGGCATAGTCGAGGGTTTACTCACTTGTTTAACTAATGCTGGCTTTACAGAAGAACGGCTTCTTGAAAACTGGGTAACATTTGTGACTGATGGTGCCAGCGTCACGTTAGGAGTAGCAACCAGGTTGACCTTGAGATTCCCAAAGCTTTTTGTATGGCACTGTATGAACCATAGACTTGAACTAGCTGTGTCAGATGCAGTTGATGAGGTAAACTCTGTCAATCACTTTAAAGCTTTTATGCACAAGCTATATTCTCTGTATAGTATGTCAACCAAAAATGAGCGTGAACTCAAAGATGCAGCAGCTGAAGTTGGCTCACAATGAGTCTTGGATGTAAGCTGGGTGGCCAGTAGCTCTTGGACTGTGTTCATGCTGTTTGGACATCACTGGGAGCTCTTGTGCAGCACTTTAAGAATGCTTGTTCTGATGAGAGGAGGTCCAACAAAGAGAAGCAAATGTACAGAGGTTTATTGGACCTTGTTCAAAGTCCTGAATTTCTTTGTGACCTTGGGCTCATGTATGACACACTCCATGAACAAGCCATGAAGCTTCAGGCTCGGTCTATAACTCTTCTCAGAGCAGAGCATCTGCTGAAACGCACAATCAGGGTGAGACCTTCATTTAAAGAGAGTCCAGGTGAGAAATATGGTGAGGCAAAAGAGAGTGGGGCGTATCGATCTATAGCCTTGAAAAGAAATACAAAGCTCAAGTCTATCAATCCAGGACAGTTCTTACAAAGCCTTGTGAACAATCTTGAACAACGCTTGTCTTTCGAAGATGAGACCATCAAGGACCTCAGCATCCTTGATCAAAGTAAATGGCCATCAAACCCCAGCATCCGCCATGGTGAAGAACAAGTTAAGCGACTGTGCAAGCGATTTAACTTGTGCACAGACCAAGCACTGAATGGGATGCGGGACCTACTGGAAGAGCCCAACAGTATGAAACCGTATGAAAACATTCCCTGTCAGCACAGCAGAGTGTGAGAGGAACTTTAGCCTTATGAACAATACAAGCACAGACAAAAGGGCTGTCCTACTGGTCTCTAACATATCAACCTTGATGATTAACATCAATGGACCCCCTACTTCCAAGTTTGATCCTAGAAAGTATACAAGGACCTGGTTGAAGAGCCACCGTGCTGCCTCTTCTGTGCGTTCTAGACAATGCCGTGTGAAAACCCCTGCAGAGAGCAAGTCTGTCTGGAATATACTGTAGTACAGGGGTAGACTAAATCAGTTATTTGTTATTTCATATTTATATAAGTATGGCACTACTTACCTACCTGAAGTTAAGTCCCTTGAGCCAAAAATATGAGCACTTATTTAGAAACCCTGCATTATGTTGAGAGAGTACATCACTGTGGTTTTCATGAATATGTTGTAAAATGTATATATTTTATAATATATATATATTGTTATTGTTTAACATATTGTTTTGAATATATTGTTGAATTCTTTGAAAGATGATGATGTAAAAAATAAAAAAAAAACTAATCTCTGACACCTAGGGATGCACCGATACCATTTTTTTCAGAACCGATACCGATCCGATACCAAAAATTCTGAGTATCGGCCGATACCGATCCGATCCGATACCAGCGCAGTTTTGTTTAAAAATTTATGTAGAATTTCTATACCTCAGTGTGTTCAACTGATAATCACTCTTTTGTGTGTTAAACACAATCTACTAAATACAGACAACTTCATTATAAAGAAAAACAAAATATTAAAAAAATATATAAATCACAATCTGACAAAAATACTACTATAAACTAGATTATGGATAATTCAGCAGCAAAAGTTACTCTAGAAAAATCACGAGTGCACAATAATTGTATAAAATCTAAACATTTATTGGAAAAACACATTTAGTGGGGAACAAATAAAAGTGAATAAGTGTAGCACTAAATCTGGTAAAATGTTACACGTTGTTGTAAAATACATTCATGAAAAACAAGTAAATATATTTATAGAAATAGTGCCTATATACTAAGAAATTAAAAGACATTTAAAACTAATGTATAGCGCAGCTTTTTAATGAGGCAGCAACATATTATAGATAGGACAGAACACGAAAGGCTATTAATAATCTTTCATTGCGCAAAAGTATTATAAAACGAAAGGCTCCAATCAGAGCGGCACAATCGCGTATGCACATCTGATACTGAGTATCGGATCGGTGCATCCCTACTGACACCATGCTTGCCTTATCTTGAATATATCTTATATTCATTCATTAGGCCTGTGTAGGACCTGTAATATTTGTAAATTGCACCTTAAACTTATAATGTTGGCACACTCAGGCTACACTATCTGTTGCAAATGAGCCATTCCAAGAGATAGTTCACAAAAGAAACTACTGGCAGAGACTACTTGCAAGGTGAGAGAATAGTTGTTTGACAGGTTTGAAAACCCCTGGAATAAGGAATAGTCAAAATGTATAATTATGTAGTTGTCTCTATTGTCTGTGGGCCAGTATTGATTGCAAAATCTGCACCTCTTCTGTGGCTAATATTAATTTCATAGTGATCCTTGCTCCGTGAAGTCAAGCAGCAAAAGTTAAGAGACAATGTGCAAATACTACTGGCTCATTTTCGGATGAACTAAATATGCAAGACTAGTCTTACATGTCACTGTTTATAACACAGGACGTTCATCTATTGCTGGGCCGCTTTAAAAAAAAATTGGGGGCATAAATTAAGAGTATACCCACTTCTCCAGGCACCACTACACCACTGCATATAACGCCTGTAAAGCACCCAGTGTGTAACATGAGTGTACGCTGAAACTCCAGCACAGTCGCTCAGGACAGACATCACTGCCTGAAGCTCACCGTTATTTGCTGAAGCCCAGCGTTTCTGCTCCTTATTTGCATAAAGTTGAGCGTTTCATCACTTTCTCCGGTCCGCTGTCAATCCCACAATTCACTGCACAAGCATGAAGCTCAACTCCCATACAGCGTACGATAAGGCCTGTACGCTAAAAATAAAAAAAATCATTCTAACCGTGTAAAAGAACAGAAGAGCAGCAGAGCACAACTATAACGATAAATGATATCAGTGGAATCACTTTCAGAGCTGATGAACGATACAAACACTGACAGCCAATCAGAATCCATCCTGCTTTAAAGAGATATCGTTACAGTTATTGTTACAGTTATAGTTATCATTACAGTTATTGTTATAGTTATCATTACAGTTGTTACAGTTATCGTTACAGTTATTGTTACAGTTATCATTAGAGTTATCGTTACAGTTATCATTATAGTTATAGTTATTGTTACAGTTATCATTATAGTTATCGTTACAGTTATAGTTATCGTTACAGTTATTGTTACAGTTATCAGAGTTATCGTTACAGTTATTGTTACAGTTATCATTATAGTTATCGTTACAGTTATAGTTATCGTTACAGTTATTGTTACAGTTATCATTATAGTTATCGTTACAGTTATTGTTACAGTTATCATTATAGTTATCGTTACAGTTATTGTTACAGTTATCAGAGTTATCGTTACAGTTATTGTTACAGTTATCATTATAGTTATCGTTACAGTTATTGTTACAGTTATCGTTACAGTTATTGTTACAGTTATCATTATAGTTATCGTTACAGTTATTGTTACAGTTATCATTATAGTTATCGTTACAGTTATAGTTATTGTTACAGTTATCGTTACAGTTATTGTTACAGTTATCATTATAGTTATCGTTACAGTTATTGTTACAGTTATCATTATAGTTATCGTTACAGTTATAGTTATCGTTACAGTTATTATAGTTATCGTTATAGTTATCATTATAGTTATCGTTACAGTTATAGTTATCGTTACAGTTATTATAGTTATCGTTACAGTTATCATTATAGTTATCGTTACAGTTATAGTTATCGTTACAGTTATAGTTACAGTTATCGTTACAGTTATCATTATAGTTATCGTTACAGTTATAGTCATGGTTACAGTTATCATTATAGTTATTGTTACAGTTATCATTATAGTTATCGTTACAGTTATAGTTATTGTTACAGTTATTATAGTTATCGTTATAGTTATCATTATAGTTATTGTTACAGTTACCATTATAGTTATCGTTACAGTTATCATTATAGTTATCGTTACAGTTATAGTTGTCGTTACAGTTATTATAGTTATCGTTACAGTTATAGTTATTGTTACAGTTATTATAGTTATTGTTACAGTTATCATTACAGTTATCGTTACAGTTATCATTATAGTTATCGTTACAGTTATCATTATCATTACAGTTATCATTACAGTTATTATTGTTATTGTTACAGTTATCATAGTTATTGTTACAGTTATAGTTATCGTTACAGTTATCATTATAGTTATTGTTACAGTTATAGTTATCGTTACAGTTATCATTATACTTATAGTTATCGTTACAGTTATTATTGTTACAGTTATCATAGTTATCGTTACAGTTATAGTTATCGTTACAGTTATCATTATAGTTATCGTTACAGTTATAGTTATCGTTAGTTATCATTATACTTATAGTTATCGTTACAGTTATTATTGTTACAGTTATCATAGTTATCGTTACAGTTATAGTTATCGTTACAGTTATCATTATAGTTATCGTTACAGTTATAGTTATCGTTAGTTATCATTATACTTATAGTTATCGTTACAGTTATTATTGTTACAGTTATCAAAGTTATCATTACAGTTATTATTGTTATTGTTACAGTTATCATAGTTATCGTTACAGTTATAGTAATCATTACAGTTATCATTATAGTTATCACTACAGTTATAGTTATCGTTAGTTATCATTATACTTATAGTTATCGTTACAGTTATTATTGTTATTGTTACAGTTATCAAAGTTATCATTACAGTTATTATTGTTATTGTTACAGTTATCATAGTTATCGTTACAGTTATAGTAATCATTACAGTTATCATTATAGTTATCGTTACAGTTATAGTTATCGTTAGTTATCATTATACTTATAGTTATCGTTACAGTTATTATTGTTATTGTTACAGTTATCAAAGTTATCATTACAGTTATTATTGTTATTGTTACAGTTATCATAGTTATCATTACAGTTATAGTAATCATTACAGTTATCATTATAGTTATCGTTACAGTTATAGTTATCGTTAGTTATCATTATACTTATAGTTATCGTTACAGTTATTATTGTTATTGTTACAGTTATCATAGTTATCGTTACAGTTATAGTAATTGTTAAAGTTATAGTTATCGTTACATTTATCATCATAGTCATTGTTACAGTTATCATTATACTTATAGTTATCGTTACAGTTATTATTGTTACAGTTATTGTTACTGTTACAGTTATTATAGTTATTTTTACAGTTATCATAGTTATCGTTACAGTTATTATAGTTATTGTTACAGTTATCATTATAGTTATCGTTCTCAGTGTAAATGGACCATTAGTTTATTTTGAGTGCTGCGTCATACATCACTAACTATTGACAATATGGATCTTTTTGCACTCTAAATTTTGCTAATGTGACCACACACTAACGGACAGAATCTGAAAGCTGAGGCTTTGTTTCATATCAAAAGTATCAAAGCTTATTGTGATTATTGGATGGCAGGAGCTGAAGTTTTTGAAGTCATTGTTTGTCTATGTAAACACTAGATGACTGCGCTCATGTCTCACAGGTGAAACGGCGGTCTAAAAACACTCTGCTCGAGTTGAAAGAAGTTCAACGCATGTTTTTTCCGTTCCACGGCTCTGCTTTCTGTGTGAACGCACCCTAAAACATCTTTCCAGCTTTTATTTCACAAACATAACTCTAAAAGGTGAGGTGCTGAAGGTGACCGTGAGATGCTGCAGTTCACCATTCACAACATACACACACAACAACTTCAGGAATGGTCACATGACTTCCTCTGCTCAATGACTGCTGTGTGTGTGTGTGTGTGTGTGTGTGTGTGTGTG
The DNA here is from genome assembly GCA_039654105.1 of Coreius guichenoti. Taxonomy (NCBI): domain Eukaryota; kingdom Metazoa; phylum Chordata; class Actinopteri; order Cypriniformes; family Gobionidae; genus Coreius; species Coreius guichenoti. The sequence continues at coordinate 47,388,373 of CM077171.1, read as the reverse complement.
TGTGTGTGTGTGTGTGTGTGTGTGTGTGTAACAGATTGTGGCGTCCTGACAGCAGGCATCTTGGCACAGAACTATGGGTAATTGACTGAGCTCAACTCGTACTCTCATTCAGCGTCTCCCTCTCTCTCTCTCTCTCTCTCTCTCTGTGATGATCAGCAGACAGCAGGAACGGAGAGCAGGACGGAGGAAGGACGAACAGACGGAGAGATGTGGAGACGAGCAGCGAGAGAGAGAGAGAAGGAGCCCTAAATATGTGTCCTAGTTCTCTGGTCTTTAAAGCGGAGCACACATGACACTATCTAAACCAGGCCAGAGAGAGATGGAGAAACAGATGAGACTCTCGCTCTCTCTCTGGGCTGAAGGTCGTCCTGTCTGACCTCTGACCTCCTGTCTGTCGGTACAGAAGATCACTGGTTTCATGTGGTCCATCTCACAAGACTCAGTTTCACAGAAGAAAACCACCATAAACCAGCCTGGATCTCTCAGCACATTCATTCCAGCTTAAAGGGACGGTTCACCCAAAAAAATGGGTCATTCCTCAAGTCGTTCAAACCTGTGTGACTTTCTTTCTGGATGTTTTGAAGAGCACTGGAAATCAAACAACATTGGACCCCACTGACTTTAATAATACAGACATTTCTGAAAATAGCTTCACTGAAAAAAAAAAGCCACACAGGAGAGGGCGAGTGAACGATGACAGAATGATCATCAACTCTCTTGAATCAACGCTGAGCTGAACTGAGCTGAATAACATCCCCATTGTATTCTGCAGAACTGCTTTATAGAACTAGTTTCACAACTGTTGAATTCTGCAACATTAACACTGTAAAGGTTGAGCCGCTGGACAGCTGAGCGTGGGCCGAGCCGCTCTTCATCTTCATCTTCATCCGTGTGTTTTGAGAGACGTTTAATTTCACAGGCATTTAAAGCGCGCGTGGGCACAGATCTGACTCACAGCGCTTACGACGAGGGCCCGATCGCTTTCTGAGTGTGTCTGTCGGCTCATCATCATCATCATCATCCTCACACACACACACACACCTTCCCCCATCATGCATCTGTGCTGCCCTCTTCAGAATGCAAGTCACCATGAAATCAAAATCGACTGTTTTCTTATAGAATATTGCAGTGTTTATTCTAAATGATTGTTTTAATAATCTTGAATCAGAATAACTTCATCTCTTCTCTTCTCTGATGACGAGGGCGGGGCAACCTGTCACTCACATGAGATCCACCAATAGCAAACCACAACCATCCAATCAATTCCCCACAGACAAAATCAAGCCCCGCCATACATTTGTTCTTGTTCCTGAAGCGTTTCACTCGATATACGGCACAATAGAGAAGAAAAGATGAGCGCAACTTCTGTGGAATATTGCAGTGTTTATTCTAAATGATTTATCATTATTGTGTTAATAATCTTGAATCAGAATAACTTCATCTCTTCTCTGGTGACGAGGGCGGGGCAACCTATCACTCACATGAGATCCACCAATAGCAAATCACAACCATCCAATCAATTCTCCACAGATAAAATCAAGCCCCGCCCCACATTTGTTCTTGTCCGTCACTATAGGGAAGAAAAGTTTTACCTTAGCGGCCATGATCATGGAGGAGCCTCCCTTCACGCCCAGGATGGGGATGTGCGTCTGCGCCGAGATGAAGTCCAGGATCTGCGCGATGGCCTCCTGGTCGGTGTCGTCTCCGAACACCACGCCCTGAAGCCAGTGCTCCGTCATCAGGTCGCAGATGCTCTTGATGATGCTCTTGGGGTCCGTCTCGTTCATGGTGAGCATCTCCACACTGGGCGCCAGCGGCATGTGGCTGAAGTCGTCTTTGTCACGGGTGCCGGCGAGCGCCACCTCACTGGAGTTCCCCACCAGCACCACCGCGATGCTCAGGCCCTGCAGATACTTGGATATGGGCGGGAACTGAGCCACCGACGACGGGATGTAGTGGGACACGCCCCCTCCGCCCCGATCGCGCCGCGATTGGACAGCCGCCGGCAGAAGCAGCAGCAGGCAAACAGCAAACAGCTGATAGAGTGAGGGGCGAGGCCAGTGGAATGAGGGCGGGGCCGGTGGACAAAGCCACGCCCGTTTTTCCTGAGAGGGTGGAGCTAAGCCACGGTAAACGCAGATGGACATGATGGAGGAGAGAAAAACCTGTGAGAAAAAAAAGAAAATCTTTATGCAGGCATGATTTTACAAACAATTATTGTGACAATCTCTCTTACTCGTCATTCGTTAATCAATACTGCGGAATGAAATTAGATGAACGACTGGAATTTTGAACTTTATTATTCTGAACTTATCATGTTATATGTTTGGCAACCGTTCTTCTAACTCTAATTGATGGAGTGTGTAGCTTTTCATTTCTTAAACAACCATGTAGGAAGACACATCATGGCCATATTCCATTCAAGATTCATCAGCTCAAACCGTGAAAGAATGGTTGGGAAGAACATGAAGAATCATTTTCTCCTCTGAGACCACATTGGTGGTCTCAGAGATGGTGGTCTAGTGGGTTAAACCACTGAACTGATACGCAGGTTCGATCCCAGCAGTCGCCACCACCAGTGTGTCCTTGAGCAAGGTTGCTCAAGCAAGCAACTTGAGCAAGCAAGCAAGCAAGTGTCCTTGAGCAAGGTTGCTTGAGCAAGCAACTCCATGTTGCTCCAGGGGGATTGTCCCTGTAATAAGTGCACTGTAAGTCGCTTTGGATAAAAGCGTCTGCCAAATGCATAAATGTAAATGTGAATTAATTCATCGAGAGCCTGTGGGATGTGCTGGAGGAGACTTTACAGAGTGCTGTGCAGAGTTCTGGCATGTCACGTCAGTCAAGCTCGCATCAGCTGACTGTCAGCTGATCACGTCTACCTATCGGAATACAATGCCTATCACAGCATACATATATAAGCTCCTTCAGGACTATCAGCAGCTATCGCAGCTCATTTACCCTCCTCCATCCCCAGCTCCTCTCGTCAGTCAGGATTTGGTATTCTTATTCCCCTCGAATCAGACAAAATTTCCCGAATACATTTTATACATTAAATATTGACATTAATGATATCAATACATTATGTTGGTTCTGTTCTGTTTACCCTAAGGGGGGTTATCACTGCTCTCCCTGCTCTTATCCATGCTAGGCTGCCCAGAACAGAACCATACGGCCAATCCAAACTGTATGCTAATTGTCAATCATCCTGACAGAAACTGATGCTTCTCTTGATGAAGATAACATCACAACATCTGTTTCCATCCAGAGGTGCATCAGTTTCTGGTCCAGATCTTGTATTATCAATGCAAGAGTCCATCACTGTGTAAAGTCTCCTCCAGCACATCCCACAGACTCTCAGTGAATGAAGCTCTGGACTCGGAGGTTGGAGTGAGAGCGACCCGTGAGGGTTTCAGGCGTGAGCCGCGTTCCGCCGGTGTCTGTTACACACATGAATAGTGCAGCTCATCAGATCAATATTTCATGGGAGCGCCGCGCGTCTTCAGGCTGTTTATTATGGATGAGATAAACTCTCCCCTCGGATGAAGCGCCGCCTACACACTGTACGATGTTACACAACAGCTGTAATGATCTCCAGCGACAGCCTGTGGTTATAGTCAGGAGAGACTGTGATAGAGAGCTTAGACAAACGTGTCTCAGTGATTCTGTCCATATAATGAAAGCCAGTGGGGTCCAATGTCACAACATTTTATGCTTTATTTCAGTTCGGTTAACGTTTATCGCAAAATAATGGTTTTAGGGTTCTTTGGCACTGAAGGCAGAAAGCACACGCTTGTGATGCCGAGACTGACACACAATTCAGAGATCTGAGTCTGCACTTCTCTCGGCCACTCAGTTTCCATAGCAACCATTAAAATAGACCTCTCCATACAGTTGATGGCCTCACTCAGGCTCCACCCCTTTGCAGGAGCCACTCACGTCACTGTAATTAGCATAAGAGAGAGCCGTTTATGAGATGAGAAACATACACACACACACACACACACACACACACATCGGACTGTAATCAGTGGAATGAGATTGATTGAAGCTTTTCACAGATTACAGCTTCAGCTCGCTCGGCTATTTCAGGAGCACATTACATGGATGAAGACTGTGTGTGTGTGTGTGTGTGAGTGTGTGTGTGTGTGTGTGTATGTGTATATGTGTATATGTGTGTGTGTGTGTGTGTGTGTGTGTGTGTGAGTGTGTGTGTGTGTGAGAGAGTGTAAGTGTGTGTGTGTATATATGTATGTGTGTGTGTGTGTGTGTATATGTGTGTTTGTGAGTGTGTGTATGTGTGTGTGTGTGTGTGTGTGAGTGTGTGTGTGTGTGTGTGTGTGTGTGTATGTGTGTGTGTGTGTGTGTGTGTGTTTGTCGCATGCAGTGACATCACAAACGGATGTGGGCGGGTCCAGGGACTTCAGACAAGAAAAGTTGATTTGTATGCAAATGAAGAGCGACTTTCAACCAATAGGAGTGAAGACCATCAGTGGATCTCAAACAGTGTTGAGAGAAAAACACAGATAAGTCACATTTTATTATAAATAACAGAAAAGAAAAGGAAACTTTTACAATCATTATAAACGTATTTTAGTTCCCGGTAACGCCACAACAAATCATTTACAGTAATTTTAACGCTATTCGGAAGAGAACAGGAATGACACATAGAAGTATAAAATAAACATAAATTACAGTGGCATTCACAATATGTATTATGAACACCAAGCCTAAATGGATTTAGGAAACTTGACCTCACGTCATCTCTCATTCAGCACCGATACAAATGTGTTTTGTGTGTTTGACGCTAATTGCATTATATAAGTCGCAGAACATTTCTTATGATTAAAACGCAACTGGGTCAGTCCTTGTCAACTCAACTACAGGTCCCGGCTAAAAACTTTGATCTTTTTATTCTGGTGAAAGAAATACATTAATGCAGAAGACAGACAAAATATTAAATGTCACAGATGTATATTGACTGAGTAATCCACTGTTTTGTGGAGGAGGCTCAAGTTTTCACCTGAGACTTGGAGCCAAATTACAGGGGTGTAAAAATGACTTTAGAAAGATGGCAGCATCATTATTTTATTTTCACACAGAGATTGGTAGATCTATTAGTGAAATCTGTTGACTTTATCAATCTTTGTCTCATTATATGCCAACGGTGACCGTTCAAACATGGGAAAAAAGCACTTCTTGTGTTTTTCCCTCAAGTTTGCATGCCTGTAACTCATGGAATCTTAATATAAGGCCCTGTATGGTTCAATCCCAGAGATATAGGGATGTCAATGTGGTAACATGTAGTTACGATACTGTGTGTTTGAACTCTTGCTAGCTTCAAAAGCTGATAAAATGAACAAAAATCCCTTCTTCCAAATATAGATTCTTATAAATACACTTTTGAGAGCAAGTTAATGGCACTCAGAGAGGTGTGTTCTATGCAATTGTGTTGATAGAGGGAAACAATATACATTTCCAGTTTCAACATTATTTGTTCTTCAGATATTCCCATTTAAATATAAAAAGTATCACGTGTGTGCAAAGAGACCCACATTTGGGTTTTGACCACTGAAAATGTGTACAGTTGACCAATTTACTCATGGAACCGCATTGAGATCTCCATATCTCTGGGATTGAACCATCGAGGGCCTTTAAAATGGAGAAACCCAAAGAAAAGTTTGTTAAGAACCAGAATCTAAAAGGATATTAAGATATCTTTAATACTTCATGAGTTACAGGCATGCAAACTTGAGGGAAAAACACAAGAAGTGCTTATTACCCCATGTTTGAACGGTCACCGTTGGCATATAATGCAACACAGATTGATAAAGTCATCAGATTTCACTAATAGATCTACCAATATCTGTGTGAAAATACAATAATGATGCTGCCATCTTTCTAAAGTCATTTTTACACCCCTGTAATTTGGCTCCAGATCTCAGGTGAAAACTGTCATTTTGACCCTCCTCTACAAAACAGTGATTATTCCGTCAATATACATCTGTGACATTTAATATTTGGCTTTCATCTGCATTTATGTACATCTTTCTTTAGAAAAAATATTGATAAAATCAAAAATTTGAGCCAGGGAAGTTTCCTAAATTTGTTTGATTTGACACGGAATGACCCAGCTTATATATTTCAGAAAGTAAGGCACATGGGTATAATAAAATGATGGAAAAGGAACTGACACACACACACACACACACACACACACAGACACACACACTCACAAACATGGCTGTGCTGCTCATAATGAGAGTGTGGGAGCGGACGGGCTGCTGTTAATGTGTTATCTGTTTACCAACCCATCGATCTGCTGATCTCTGTGTGTGTGTGTGTGTGTGTGAAGTGTTGTGGTTTATTTTCATTTCTGATGGTGTAATTAGATCAGATTAATCTGAGTTCATCATGTGTTGGCACTCATGATCACGCAGCGGCCGCACGTGTTCAGACTGACTGATTGATGAATAAATCACCTGCACCGCTTCAGTGTGTGTGTGAGAGAGAGTGTGTGTGTGTGAGTGTGAGAGAGAGAGAGCGTGTGTGTGTGAGTGTGAGAGAGAGAGAGCGTGTGTGTGTGAGTGTGTGTTAGGGCTGCATGATTAATCGAAATTAAACTGATTTGGCTAAGGCTACAATTCCTTTAATGCGCAGCTGGTCAGTGCAGCACGGCTCTGTGATCTGTAAATGCTGCTCCATCTAACACCAGAGGGCGCGCTGGTGCAGAAACTCGACATATGCCCCACAGAAGTGCGATAACGCACGCCGTTCCAGGAAATCTCTATGGGCATGGAAGCGCGAGAAGCACGAGTTCACTCGTAGTCTCTTGGATGATAAGAGGGCCAGGGCCAGGGGCTCCCCCCTGAGGCGCTAGAGGACGGTGGTCAGGGAAGTTTAGAGAGACGAAGGCACGCACTGCAGCTTTCAAGGGGTCTGGCTCGTCTCGGTCTCAGGACCGGAGACAAGACCAGAAGGCTCCTTCGAGGGGTAGAGCGCAGAAGCCAGAGGGAGAAGGAAAGACCTGAGGGAAGTGATCCAAAATAAGCGTCCTAGAGGCGAAATAACATCTGCCCCCCTCCCCACACACACTTCCACTCGCTATAGTGCTATATTTTGCTCAGGTTTTCCGCTACCTCTCTGATAGTGCTGTCAGGTAGTCTTCTCTGTGAGCCCTTGACTGTTTATTTATGGAAGTATTTTTGGGCCTCCTCTCAATTGAGAGTCATTACACTAAGGCATCCGCTTCGTACAGCTCCGCACAGATAGCATCATCAAGTAGCTGGCTTCCTGTAAGGTAAGCTGGTAGCTGTTCTGAGTATAGGATGCTGCTAGTCCTCCTCTCGCTATAGAGAGTTGTCATGATTAGGCCTCCGTCCGCAGAGCTCCACCTCGCGGTGGTGCTCAGTTGTCAGGCTTATGAGCCTCCTTGGCCACTGCCTCCAGGAAGCGCCATGGGCCTCCTCTCGCTATAGAGAGTTATTTTAGCCTCCGCTCTCTTGAGCCTAATCAACATGACGTTAGGTCTCCTCTCGCTTTAGAGAGTTGTTCTACTAGAGGCCTCCGTTCCTCTGAGCTCCTCCTATTATTGTGTCAGACTGCTAGCCCTGTTATAGAGCTTCCTTGACAGGCATAAGACGTACTGTATTCGTCCTATGAGCTCAGCCATAGGCTCTCCGTGAGCCTCCTTGGCCACTGCGAGCATTACTAGGCCTCCTCTCGCTAGAGAGTCCTCCGCTCCTAGAGCTCGGGTAGGCGGTAAGGTAGTACACTATGTCTTTAGGCTCTCTGTGAGCCTCCTTGGCTACTGACCCTAGTGTGGAGTGTTGCTAGGCCTCCTCTCATTGTGAGAGTCATTGTATTGAGGCCTCCACTCTCTGCGGAGATTTAGCTTTAGTTCTCGGTACTGCCCTTGGTTAGGGCGCTGCTAGGCCTCCCATTGAGTGTTAGGCTCTCTGTGAGAATCCTTGGACACTGGCCTGAACATGAACGTAGTGAGGCTTCCTCTTTATAGAGTCATCCTGTTGAGCCCTCCGTTCTTGAGAAGCTCTGGTCTATGATCACATTTCTAGTGTGCACCTTAGGGATGAGGACTCCTTTGAGTCTTTGACTTAGCTCAGCCATTAGGGCACTTATCCCTTCAGCATGGTGGCGTCGGTATTCCGTTCCCCATAGCGACCCCTAGGAACGCAGCACAAGTTCCGTTTCGAAAGGGAAAGTCTCAGGTTACGCATGTAACCATGGTTCCCTGAGAACAGGGAACGAGGCGTTGCGTCCCTTTGCCATGCTTCCGGTATTCCTGCACAGGTCTCCTTCAGGCAAGAGGATGACGTATTTCACAGGGGTAGCGTCATAGGCTGCCGCCTTCCAATGTCAAGTTCATTGTCATGTTTAAACTCATGCTTCAGACACCGGTCATGCCGGAGGCATTCCCCATAGCGCCCTCTAGGGGACACAGCGCGAGTTCCCTATTCTCAGGGAACCATGGTTACATGCGTAACCTGAGACATTTTGTGTGATGGGTAGGTTTAGGGGTAGGGTTATTGTGTGTGTGTGTGTGTGTGTGTGTGTGTGTGTGTGTGATGGGTAGGTTTAGGGGTAGGGTTAGTGTAAGAGGAGAGAATATACAGTTTGTACAGTATAAAAACCATTACGTCTATGGAGAGTCCCCACAAAGATAGTGAAACAGAGTTGTGTGAGTGTGTGTGTGTGTGTGTGTGTGTGTGTGTGTGTATACACGCGTGTGTGATTAATGATGTGACGGTTAGAAACATTATTTCTGAAAGTCCTGCTGCACCTTTTCTGTCTCTTCTGCCATATAATAAATGCTTCATTCACTTAAAAATCACACATTACAACAAGACCCAGATATTTTTATAATAATTAAACCCTCAATTCTGTAATGTCATCATGACATCTCACAACACAGTAACTACTGACCAAAGCTATAGCTATAACATAACTATAACTAATGATAACTATAACTATAGCTATAACATAACTATAACTAATGATAACTGTAACTATAGCTATAACATAACTATAATTAATGATAACTATAACTATAGCTATAACATAACTATAACTAATGATAGCTATAACTATAGCTATAACATAACTATAACTATAGCTTTAACATAACTATAACATAACTATAACTAATGATAACTATAACTATAGCTATAACATACAGTGGGGAGAACAAGTATTTGATACACTGCCGATTTTGCAGGTTTGCCCACTTACAAAGCATGTAGAGGTCTGTAATTTTTATCATAGGTACACTTCAACTGTGAGAGACGGAATCTAAAACAAAAATCCAGAAAATCACATTGTATGATTTTTAAATAATTAATTTGCATTTTATTGCATGACATAAGTATTTGATCACCTACCAACCAGTAAGAATTCCGGCTCTCACAGACCTGTTTTTCTTAAAGAAGCCCTCCTGTTCTCCACTCATTACCTGTATTAACTGCACCTGTTTGAACTCGTTACCTGTATAAAAGACACCTGTCCACACACTCAATCAAACAGACTCCAACCTCTCCACAATGGCCAAGACCAGAGAGCTGTGTAAGGACATCAGGGATAAAACTGTAGACCTGCACAAGGCTGGGATGGGCTACAGGACAATAGGCAAGCAGCTTGGTGAGAAGGCAACAACTGTTGCCGCAATTACTAGAAAATGGAAGAAGTTCAAGATGACGGTCAGTCTCCCTCGGTCTGGGGCACCATGCAAGATCTCACCTCGTGGGGCATCAATGATCATGAGGAAGGTGAGGGATCAGCCCACAACTACATGGCAGGACCTGGTCAATGACCTAAAAAGAGCCGGGACCACAGTCTCAAAGAAAACCATTAGTAACACACTACGCGTCATGGATTAAAATCCTGCAGCGCACGCAAGGTCCCCCTGCTCAAGCCAGCGCATGTCCAGGCCCGTCTGAAGTTTGCCAATGACCATCTGAATGATCCAGAGGAGGAATGGGAGAAGGTCATGTGGTCTGATGAGACAAAAATAGAGCTTTTTGATCTGAACTCCACTCGCTGTGTTTGGAGGAAGAAGAAGGATGAGTACAACCCCAAGAACACCATCCCAACCGTGAAGCATGGAGGTGGAAACATCATTCTTTGGGGATGCTTTTCTGCAAAGGGGACAGGACGACTGCACCGTATTGAGGGGAGGATGGATGGGGCCATGTATCGCGAGATCTTGGCCAACAACCTCCTTCCCTCAGTAAGAGCATTGAAGTTGGGTCGTGACTGGGTCTTCCAGCATGACAACGACCCGAAACACACAGCCAGAGCAATTAAGGAGTGGCTCCGTAAGAAGCATCTCAAGGTCCTGGAGTGGCCTAGCCAGTCTCCAGACCTGAACCCAATAGAAAATCTTTGGAGGGAGCTGAAAGTCCGTATTGCCCAGCAACAGCCCCGAAACCTGAAGGATCTGGAGAAGGTCTGTATGGAGGAGTGAGCCAAAATCCCTGCTGCAGTGTGTGCAAACCTGGTCAAGAACTACAGGAAACGTATGATCTCTGTAATTGCAAACAAAGGTTTCTGGACCAAATATTAAGTTCTGCTTTTCTGATGTATCAAATACTTATGTCATGCAATAAAATGCAAATTAATTACTTAAAAATCATACAATGTGATTTTCTGGATTTTTGTTTTAGATTCCGTCTCTCACAGTTGAAGAGTACCTATGATAAAAATGACAGACTTCTACATGCTTTGTAAGTGGGCAAACCTGCAAAATCGGCAGTGTATCAAATACTTGTTCTCCCCACTGTAACTATAACTAATAATAACTATAACTATAACTAATGATAACTATAACATATCTATAACTAAGGATAACTATAACTAATAA